>BCLG01006543.1:0-17362 GCA_001602295.1 Zoysia matrella | reverse complement strand
GTTGGAAGTTGAAGTTAGTGAATATTACAAGAGTCAATAGGACATTTTTTCAGATGGATGGAAGCTGCATATTTTTTGACACATGCTGAAATGATGTGATGAATGTAAATGCAGTGTAGAACTTAAAGCTGTATAATTGAAGCTTATTATTGAGTACTTCCCAAATTCATCCATGCAAAGATTTTTTTTTTTTTTTTGTGATGGTTTATACATGGACCCAAACTTTGTTAAATTTGAACTTCTACATTTATTTACTTTTTTGTTCTGGAACTCCAATTTGTCCTATGCTAGTGTTGGCTGAGTACCAATGGAGAAATAACCAAGCTGTCCTGAATATTTTTTTTCTAGCCACTGTTGAGATATACTCTTAATGTGACATTGTTGACACCTTGACATAGAGAGGTGATCATGTTTCCATTTTGAAAAGCTGTTGGTCTGCATGACTGCATACCTTTTGAGTGTCCTCACCAGTTCCTGTGAAGGAAACTGCCCAACACTGAAAATAGATATACTATTGACCAGTGTTTTCCTAAACAGTAAACTAGTTATTCATTGTCGTGACAGTAATCGACATTTGAAATAAACTAGATCCATGAAATCCTAAACGGTAAACTGTGACCCACCGTTTAGGTTTTTTCAGTTTAAACGGTTGTTTAAACCGGTTTAATCAAGCTCAAAACGGGATTAAACGGTTTAAACGGCTTAAACGGCCTAAACGGGCACCCTCCGTTTACAATTTAAACGGGTTTAAATGCCCGTTTAAAACCGTTTAGGAAAACAAGGAACTAGATCCAACTGGCAACAAACAGTCAAAATATATCTTCGTGTTGAAGTTCACTGTAGCTTTTACACTGATTTGTTTGCACTTATTTCAAACAATTTATTTAGAGGTTTCAGCACCTTTTGCCTTATAGATTTGGAACGTTTCTAGTTTGTAGTTGAGACATTAACTTTCATTGAAACTAAGTATTGAATACTCAGCAATGCTATTTTGCAGGTGTGCGAACACATGTTGCAGCTGTTGAACAAGCAGTTGTAAAAGATGCTACCAAACTGGAATCTCCGGTTGTTGTTGTGACAGGTGCCTCCAGAGGGATTGGAAAGGCCACTGCATTAGCTCTTGGAAAAGCTGGCTGCAAGGTTGTCCACTTATCTGTTTGGTAAAATCATTATATGCAGAGAAGACGTTATAAAAAGTCAGCAGCTTATTCAACAGTCAGTGAGACTTTGTTTTAGATGGATGTGTCTGTGCACAGCTACATATGTGGTGCCATGGCTTTTCTTTCGCGTTTTACTTATTTATCACTTTATCAGTAAATGAAAGTTTTAACTTTGCATTATCTTAACACAGTGGTAGTGAGCTTTCTAGGAAGTACAATCATATGATATTACGCAGCTGCTTACAGATGCAAATACCATGTTGTCTTTGTCCCCAATTGATGTAGAATTAGGACTAATCTCACTGTGCTGAATCTGGCTTGACTTTTAGGTCCTTGTGAACTATGCCCGATCCTCAAAAGAGGCGGAAGATGTATCCAAAGAGGTGAGCCTGTTGATTAGCAATTTAGTATTTGCAAATATACTCATTACATTTGGGTGTATCTCAGTTTCAATTTATTTCTAAAACTTTTCTAAGTCTACCTCAAAGACAATAAGACATCTCTGCAACTTGCTATGGTCTAGCTTAAAAATGGTTCACATGCAGTGCATGAATAACTGTGATCTTGAGTAAGCGATAACATTGTTATGCTGACTCTAGTTCTCATTAGTGAAACTGAAATTTTATAACATTTCTTTGGCTGCAGATCATACTATATAATACACAGACCAACATTTGACAATCTTTGTTTTTTCATTTATGTTATCACCGGTGTATGGATTTATTCAGACGCTTACGCCTTACAGTGCTACTTTTGTAGATTGAAGCGTCTGGTGGTGAGGCTATCACTTTCGGTGGAGATGTTTCAAAAGAAGCTGATGTTGACTCCATGATGAAAGCAGTATGTATAGTTTGTTTGCAGAAGGGATTTTAATTTTCTTTCACATCATTCTTTGGTCAAACTTTCTTATTATTGTCTTATCAATCAATTAGGCTCTTGACAAATGGGGAACAATAGATGTGCTGGTAAATAATGCAGGTATGTTTTCGTGGAAGTTTGCACACAGTCAGATTCCTGTTTCATGCAAATAAAACAATGTTTTCTTTAGGGATTACACGGGACACATTATTGATGAGGATGAAGAAATCTCAGTGGCAGGATGTAATTGATCTGAACCTTACAGGTGTCTTCCTGTGCACACAGGTTTGTCCCTAATCTTTTTTACAATTCATTTGTAATATCTTGTGCATCTCAATCTTACATGCGTTTTCCTGTGTACACAGGCTGCCACAAAAGTAATGATGAAAAAGAAAAAGGTACATGCTTGTTTGCTCTTAAAGTTGGCACGCATAGTAATCCTGTGCTATGGCTCTGCTCTGTGATACTTGCCATAGTAGCAACTTTGTGCTGTTAGCCAGGATTCAGAAAGTACAGTTATTAGATCCTAGAAATGCATTGTGCCAGACTGGTTGCTGATTAACTATGCATGCATCGAGTCTAGTTAGGTTTCAGAACGGAACTCTTGGAACCCCTGTACTGCATGGCGTCTTCCTGTGACAGCTTCAACAGAATACTTCATTTGTTGTAATTTCTATGCAGATGCACAGATAAATGAATGCCTCCTTGAATTGTTTGTTTATCTTGTGTTTATGATTTATATATAACTGAAAGGGATAAGAAACATAAGATATATTCATGATCCACATTGTTAGTGCCTGAATGTATACACAGATTCTGAGGTAATGGTTTTGTGGATTTAGTTATGCTCAAAATTTGCCGCGTTCAAATTTTTTGATAAACATGTGCCTTTTGTCTTGATATGCAGGGAAGAATTATCAATATAGCATCAGTGGTTGGGCTTACTGGCAATATAGGCCAAGCTAATTACAGTGCAGCCAAGGCTGGAGTTATTGGCTTCACAAAAACGGTCGCTAGGGAGTATGCAAGCAGAAATATCAATGTGTGATCTCTTATCTTTTAAATTTTTAGCTCACTTCTACTCCCTCCAGTTTTGTTTTCTTGATGTCAGTCGTGTAAACATGAACTAGCTCCCTTGTGTAATCACCAATCAGCAAAATGACTAGTCTGACCTCTCAAACAATTCTAAATCTTCATGCAGGTGAATGCTATCGCACCAGGATTCATTGCATCTGATATGACTGCAGAGCTTGGAGAGGAGCTTGAGAAGAAAATCTTATCGACTATTCCATTAGGTATGCATCTTATCTGAGTCTTTGCAAAATGTTCCCTCATAGTATCTTATGCTGCAGGGTCAAATAGTACAATTATTTTTGTTTGTCATACCTTTAGTTGATCCTAAATATGCTATATATTAGCTCAAACATCATGCGATAACACCAATGCTTTATGATGTAACTTACAGGGAGATACGGACAACCAGTGGAAGTCGCAGGGTTAGTGGAGTTTTTGGCTCTTGACCCTGCGGCTAGCTACATCACCGGGCAGGTATGTGACAGATACTTTTAACACATGTTCCCACAATTTTCAGCAGCGGCAAACATGCTTTTGAACATTTGACCTAAACTCTTTGATGGAGCAGGTGCTTGCAATTGATGGTGGGATGGTAATGTAAGGAGGCTGTATGTGGCGCTGCATGGCTCTCTGCGTGCCGTGTGCCGGATGTTTTTTCGGACTGCAGAATTTGGGGGTTTCCTCTTGCTTTGCATGAGAAGTTGAGATTCACATGGAATAAATAGGGAATGGGAAAGTTGAGATGTATGTTTAGTGTGATGTGTGTCGTATTGTCGAGGCAAATAGAATCTTCTAATTATCTGCGACCAGCTTCATGCATTTGCCTTTTAGGCAGTATGTATTTCCCCTTAATAGGTACCATTTGCTTGGTAATATTTTGAGTATATACCTCGCGTACAACTTATGGAATGACTTAAATCAGTTAGCCTCATAATGTAAAAGTACTTTGTTGCAGCATCGCTGCAAGTTTTATTAATTTTCGTTCGGGAGTTGTTTTTCGTGGACACAGGCAGCCGATGTGGCCGAGTGTGCAGTTTTCACTGCAAGAAACATACTTCCTCCTGTTTTACATTATTTAATATTGGCTAGTTATACTGACCAACGTCAACAGAGTAAAATCAGAAGGGAGTACTTAGCAGTTTTTGAGCAATTAAGTTTAGAAATATACTATCGTTGTGACACTTATAAGGGGCAAGTGAATGACATGGGTTAGAATGGTATATTACAAATTTTAAAGAATTGTAATAGAATTCAACAGTGTAAGAGATAAATATAGTTTACGTTAGAAGTCAACTGAGATAAAAGTCATAAAACGTGCTCTGTACTTTAGTCAAAAGTATTGATATTTTTGTGGTGCTTTTAAGACAGTACACTGCTTAGTGTGACACAGACACGCACACACAGATTAGTTGTCGGCGTTACTAAGGTTCAGAAGTAGATGCCCCGATTGGGCTTTGCAGGCGGAATATTGCTAGAAGTCCAGCTCCGCTAAGCGAGATAACACATTGGGGCTCAAATGTCAAATGGAAATAAAAACTTCTCTTCCTTCTTTCTTAGGCACCTTCTAGAAGACGAGGAAAAAAATTAGAATGATAAGCTGCTTGCTTCCTTCACAAATTGTTGTCGTTAAAATAAGAATTTTAGTTTAAAAAATAAACTAAATATTATTTTAATGATAATAATTTTAGAACGGATGGCTTACATTATTCGGAGAACAGAGTTAATTCCTTTGGACTATGCATGGAAACAGGGAGCTTTTCGTTCTACCTGCAGAGTTACTCCGTAATTCCCTTTGAAATGCTTTTCTTGCAGTAATACCCTTGGATCCAAACTACGGCATAGGCTGCTTTGTATGGGTCTGACTGATAACTGAATTTCAGAAATGTTTTCGAAGAATGCAGACAGGACCAAGCATACTTTTTTAAGATGTGTTGCACCTCATTTAACAAGTTCGTTAGTAGAATACTCCCTCCGTTAGAAGTCCTCCATAAATTCCATAGTACGATCTTCTTGGTATAGATAGCACAAATTCAGCGCTTCCAATTCCACGGTTAAATTCTTTAAAGAACAAAAGTATAAATTGATGTCGTCGTTGACTTTTAATTTTAACTTTGATCTTTCATCTTATTCAAAAAATTAATTCAAATATGTAAAATTTTAAGTTGTGATTTAAATAACTCTAATAATTAATCAAATTATAAAAAAATATATTTTTTATCAATTTTTTTTAATAAGACGAAAAGTCAAAATTGAAATTAAAAGTTAACGATGATATCAATTTAAGAACACAGGGAGTAATTTTTAAATGTGTTAAAGGAGAAATCTCTGTTTCCAGAGTGGTGCGTGTGGAATAGGTGCAAGTCAGCTCCGGCGGTAAATAGTGCAGTTGCATCGACGCTACCGAAATTGCTCTGCCGGGTCAAATATCACCAGGAATTCGACTGGTTGAGCAACAAAGTCCAAATCACATGCCGCTAGGAGATGATAGTGGTGCTCCATGAGTTTGACGTGAAGTTGACGTGGTGGATCACACAAATTCAACTTACTTTAATTTTTAAATGTGTTAAAAAATCGTCAAATTTTTTTAAAAAAATCAGTAATTCTCTTTTATGATCTAGTATTTTATAAAAAAATAGTATTAGGTTATATCTTGGAGAAAGTCCAATTTACTCCACTCGAGTAAAGCCTAATTACAGATAACCTCTAAACTATTTCCATACTGTTTACCCTGTCAAAATATGATTTTGAGTCAATTAGCTCTCCAATATAATCTTATAACTAATTTTTAAAAGGTGATAAAACACATCATAACACATTTTGAAAAATACATTATAATTTTTTATCATTATGTTTTATAGAAAAATATATTTAACTATAAATTAATCTTTAGGACATAAAACTATATACAAAATAATAATAATAAATTCAAGACATATTTTCTAATGTGTTTTATCATCTCATGAAGTTTCATCTTAAAATTATGCTTGTTACGGAGAATTAAATTGTATTTTTCTAATATAGAGGAAGGGAAATTTTAACCATAGAAGGCAAAATGATTTGTCCAGTGGATGAGAAGGGTTTGAGATTTGTTTTTTCCAAGTTATCACCATTATCATGTTTAGTCGTGATTTGTACTACATGTTGATTCTTCAATCAATTCTTACTTTGCATTTAGCTACTCTCTCTGTTCCATAAAAAGATTTTTTTTTAGACTTTCATATTTCAAGTTTGACCACTCATCTTATTCAAAAAATTTGTGAAAATATAATTTATTTTATTGTGGATTGTTTTATTATTAGAAATACTATAAGTATGATTTATTTGTTTTTATATTTAGAAAATTTTTTTTAATAAGATGAGTGGTTAAAAGTAGTTTTTAAAAGTAAAAAAAATGATTTTTTATGAGACGGAGGTAGTATCTGTTAGTTGTGAATTTGTCAAGCTCTGATAGCAGCATAGGACAACTAGAGTAGCACGTTGTTTGAAAAATCCGGCAGAAAAAGATGGAACAGAAGTACTCTCGTTTGCTGTCAGCATCGGTGCATCACTGTTCTTTCCACCACGACCGAGCTGGGTGAAGGGCTGTCCACAGGTCTTTTTATACACACAACCATCAAGCAGCAAAACCTGCAGTTGCAGGTTGCAGCAGAACACAAGCTTAGTAAGGCAGCCATGGCAGGCGCTACCTCTGCAAGAAAGTAAGGACGCCTGCACATCCGGTTCGGGATACCTTTCCTGTCGTTACACATATGTTGATTTCATACGTATGCATGTCCTGCCGTTCAGATTGGAGGGAAAAGTGGCGGTGATCACCGGCGGCGCGAGCGGGATCGGGGAGCGCACGGCGCGGCTGTTCGTGGAGCACGGCGCCCGCGTCGTGATCGCCGACATCCAGGACGAAGCCGGGGCGCGCCTGTGCGCCGAGCTCGGCCCGGACGCCGCCAGCTACGTGCACTGCGACGTCACCGTGGAGGACGACGTCGCGGCGGCGGTGGACCACGCGGTGGCGACGTTCGGCGTGCTGGACGTGATGTTCAACAACGCGGGCGTCCTGGGCCCGGTCGGCCACGGCATCCGGGACAGCAGCCGGGCGGACCTGGACCGCGTGCTGGCGGTGAACGTGGTGGGTCCGTTCCTCGGCGCAAAGCACGCGGCCCGGGTGATGGTGCCCGCGCGCCGCGGCGGCTGCATCGTGTCGACGGCGAGCCTGACGGCGGCGGTGGCGGGTATCGGGCCGCACGAGTACACCTGCTCGAAGCGCGCGCTGGTGGCGCTGACGGAGAGCTTGTGCGCGGAGCTGGGCCGCCACGGGATCCGCGTCAACTGCGTCTCCCCCGCGATCGTCGCCACACCGCTCGCCGTGAAACACTTCGGCGGCCAGGACCAGCTCGAGCAGGCCATGGAGGCTATGAGCAACCTCAAGGCCGTCGACGGCGGCATTCGGGTGGACGACGTCGCCGCCGCCGTCCTCTTCCTCGCCAGTAACGACGCCAGGAGCATCAGCGGTCAGAACCTGCTCGTTGACGGCGGCTTCTCCGTCGCCGGGAACCCGGCCATGGGAATATTCGCGAATCTCAAAGACTGAAACAACCGGCGCGACCATTCGTGCATGGCCTGTCGACCATATACAAAGTTTTGATCATGTTTGTGCTAGGCGATTGCTCTGCCATGATGCCTTTCCTAATATTGAAATAAACGAATCCCTGCAGTATTCTGCTTGGTTCTTGCAGAATAAAGTTGGATTTTCTCTGATTTTGGTGAAAATCAAATGGTGGACACTTTTTTCTTAGATGTGCTAGTGCAGTTTTCACTTCTTATCCAGTAATGGGCCAACCTCCTGTGAACGCTTTACTTTTTTTTTTCTCTTCTTAAATCTCGTACTCAATACATAAAACCACTTACTTTGCAGGACAAAACTTAAATGTGGTCCATCTCTATATTCCCAAGAGAGAAGTTGGTCATTCTTGTTTAGGCTATATGACCATTGATATACTCTATTCGTTTTTAAATTGTTGTCACTATTGATTTTTGACACCAACTTTGATTATTCGTCTTCTTCAAAAAAGTTTAGTGAATATTATATATTTTATTAAAATTTACTTTATCATTATATTTATTTCAACCACAACTTATTATTTTACAAATTTAAATTAATTTTTTGAATAAGACGAATGAACATAGTTAATGTCAAAAGTCAATGGCGACTACTTCTATAATTTATTTAACATAAATATACTGTAGTGTAATCAGAGCAACATAATAAATCAATTAATTAACAAAAAATAATTGAAAAAAACAGTCCATCGTCTATCCAGTTATGATCATCGATTGAAAAAATAATACGATGGAAGGAAAGAGGAGGCCACGATGACATATAGACAAAGCTTCATGTTTCCCATTCTGATCCGATAGTTTCGTTGTTAAAAAGCAAGGTTTTTTAGGTTTTTTATTGTATCCATAAATTGTTAGTTGCAATTAGTCCTCCCAACTAATTGGAAAACAATAAATTCGTAAATGGACTAAAAATTAGTTCTTTTATTAGTCTGTCTGTTTGAAAAAATTAATTAATTTTTAGTCGGCTAGATTCAAACAGTCCCTCACCAATTGACAAGTAATGCTAGTTCGCCTCAATCCACACCTGTCATGATACCCCGGGATCAGGATCATTCTGCCGCGCGACAGAGGATCCGCCTCCGTTACCCCATTGCAAACGCCTAAGCTTTGGAAGCTTTGGTCAACCATTGCACCCCTTGTAAAATTCTTTCTTTTTTTATTTCAAGAGAAAAGTGTTGTGTTCCATTTTATGATTTCAAGGGGAAAAATTATATAAACAAGTGCGTGTCTAGTTTTGAGGATTTTGTCCAATTCATAGAGATGCTTAAGCATGCATAGAAGAAATGTGATACTTCCTTTTAGTTACAGCTCAGTGAATGGTAGTTGGTCGTGTCACAACTCACAAGGAGCTCGTGGTGCCACACATCAAGCTCTAATTAGGGCTGCGACTCTTTGGGCAGGGTTAAAAAAAAAGAGGTAGAAACATGTGAACCTGTCCAATCCAGATCCATTGGATGACCGGTTTTCACCTAAAACTGACATTGTTACCGACACTGTAACAGCCCGAAATTTTCAAATTAATCGAAGTAAAGATTATCCCAAATTTCGTTCTGTTTGGATTTGAATTTCTTTTTTAAATTTTCTGCCGCCGAAATAATTCAGTTCGCGGGCTTTTGTTGAGTCGAGATTAATTCTCAAAGTTTTTAATTAATTCTCAAATCTCTCTAATTAATTTCCCTACATATTCTCTCTCTTTATCCTTTCCCACCAACCCCTGTCTCTTTCCTCATTTTTCTTTCCCCTCTTCCAAGTTGCAGCAGAGAGATTGGATCGGGCGAGCAGCGTCTTCCGCGTCGCCCCGTCTAGCGCCCCGCCTCCGTCCGCGCGATCATGCGTGCCCCGGGCACCGTTCCCGTCATCGCTCCTTCACCGCGTCACCGCGCCCAACCCCATTGCGACCGTGCATCGTCCCCGATTCACGTCTCTGTTCCGCGTCGCCGCCTCCGCTCCGATCCGCGCCGTCATCGCTCCATCACCTTGTCGTCTCGCACTGCCCCGTCGCGACTGCGTGCCATCTCCGTCGACCCGCGTCGTCCCCGCGCCGTCAACCACGTAGATCCTGCGCTGGTCAACGTCGCCAAGCCGATCCTCGCGCGTCGATCTGTCTCCGATCCATCTCTGTGTCGCTCCGATCCGCGTCGCCGTTCTCCGTCTCCAATCCGTCTCCGCGCATGGTGAGTTTTCTGCCCAGCAAGAGCGCGTCGAGGGTGAGGAGCCAGCTGTGGAACCCCTTGGCCAGAGTGAGAGCTCGTCCTTCTGTTTGATTTCCGTGGAATCAGATTGAATTGAGTTTTCTGGTGGCCTGTGTTTGGTGAAGTGGATACGTACTTACTTTTAGTTTCTCGTAGTCTAAATCTTCAGGGAGTTTTGGAAACTCCGTTTGGTCTCCAAAATTTTCAAAATTGTTTCGTTAAATTTGTCTCGTTTTGAGCATGTTTCACCCCTTAATAATTTTCTAGGGAGCATTTTGAGCATATTTAGTCTAGGTATTTAAATTTGAATTTAAGTATTCGAATTTAAATTATTGCGTACCTAGTGTCTCACCCTTGTTTGTGTTGTGTTTAGCTGGTGACTCCGAGGAGGAGTACCGTGAGCTTCGAAGACTCAGATTCTGACTACGATCCCGAGCTAACAGACAAGCCGCTTTCTTGATCACTTTTATACCCAGTATTTTAAACTGTATGTTTTGTTTGCAACCATAATTTACATGCTAACTGTTTTAAAATATGCTAGCCACATTTCTAAGCCGTGGCTATTTATTGTTCTATAAATATGAGCCCTTGGATTGTTTTAGAATAATTATTTGATTTTATGATTAGTCATGCTTAGTCGTATTTATTTTTATCTCACACCTATCACTATAAAAATAGAATTTGTGTTAAATGATTTTGAACTGTGATTTAAATGTGTGAGTTTTGTAAATAATTATACAAAACTATTTAGTGGGGGAAGGCTAGAGTATGAGGGACTGAGGGATTTTTGAGAAGTCCCTGTGAACGTACCTGTGGTGGGTAAAATGGGAAGATCCGGACTGAGATCTTTCTGCGAGAATTGTTGGTTGCTGGAGTTGAGGATAGAGAGTGCTTGCCTCGACAAATGAGGACCGGTTCGTCGTGTCACGTCTCCAGTGCTTTTTCATGCATACCACGTTACCTTGTATAGGCAGAGGCTTGATCTTGAAGCTTGCTGAGACTGGATGTTTACCTGTGGATTGACGGTGTTGTGTTAGTGTGGTGTAGAGCTATGACTCTCCGCATGAGATCGAGATACCTCACCTAATCAGTGGTAGGCTCTTCACAGTTTCAGAACCCGATTGCGTAGGCAATAAGGATCCCTATCTTACAGGATGGGTAATGCTCGTTAAAGCTTGTGAATGGGTCCTGTGTGTTCGTTGGGACTACGACGGTAGTTCTCGATAGCACTTCTTCTGCGTCCAGGTGCATAAACTCTGTAGAGTTACAGTCAATGCGCATTGTCATGTTCCGAAGAGGGACACTACCTCAGAGCTTCCACGATGATTAGTGTTGTTTTCTTCCCTTCTCTTGAATTTCAAAATGTTTTTGGACTCCGGCCTTTGAGCTGTGGCCGGGTGTAGAGGTGACACCGGCATTTAAAATAAACCCCCGTCCGAGATAACGGAGATCTCCACGGGGCAAGATAATAAAATTTGACAGTTCTAAAATAAAACGTTCTTGCATCTTTAAAATAAAATAAAATGTTTTAAACTTGCATTTAGCACTTGAGCCAGCCTTTACCCTTAAAACCATTTGCATGCATACATTGTTGATAAGTAGTACACGGTTTGCTGAGTATTTGTACTCACGGCTTTTTAATTTGTTGTTTTCAGAGGATACTCACAGCTTCAACTTCGACTACGTCTCCGACGGACCGTGAAGTCAGCTCCTATGCTCAAGTAGCCCTGTGTTGAGGAGGTTCGTCACTGCTGTCATGATGAAGCTTCCGTTATTGCTTTTCTATGGTTTTCTCGATAGCGATCATTCTGCTCTGAGATGATTCCGGCCTACATGCCGATGGACTCCTTTGGAGGATTACATTCTAATAAATTTGCATTGACTGATATTTTTTATTCTCATTTCTTGTTTAATGCTTCTGTTATGGTTTCTTGATTGATCGCTTGTGATGTCGTGCTTGCCAACCTCCTGAGATTGGCAAGGTCACGGAAGATCGGGACTTCGAAAGGTATGAAAAACCCGATTGTTACAGGTAGTATCGGAGCCATACTTGACCGTAGAAGCGAAACTGTAAAACTAGACGTAACTAAGGAATATTTCTAGATTTTCGAATCTGCTATCAAACCTTTGTTGTGAAAATTGTTTTCTTAAATCTCGTCGTTCGCTTGATGGAAGTCTTGTTTTCTTGGAATTGTGTTTGTCTAGTTTTATTATCCTGATCTGCTGATCTTCTGTCTTTTTCAATGATTCTAGTTTCTGTTGATGCTATCTTTCTAATCAAAAATGTTTTTCTGCAACAGATGGCTCCAAGGAGGTCTGGATGTCTTCAGGCTCGTTTTGAGGAGGCCACTCTAGAGGACCATGAGGTATTGCCACCCGCTGGGCATGGTCGTGGTGTCGCTCCTAGAGGTCGTGGTCACGGTGCTGGAGGACGTGTACCGGTGCCACCTGCGGCTGACGCGTCCGGCGTTGGTCGAGGGCGTTGCCGTGTTGGAGCACCAGTCCCTCAGGCTAGAGGGCGTGACAGAGGAGTCGCTATGGACCCTGAAGTTGAGCCCGCTGGTGTTGCCGCGCTTGGTGAGGAGCTTCCAACTGCTTCGAACCTTGCAGAGATGATGGCCTGACAGACGCTTCTGCTTGAGAGGATTGTCAAGCAGTCACATCAGCAGCCTCGTAGACGTGCTAATGCTCCTGATGCAGCACAGTACTACAAGCCAGCAGGTTCCCGCATGGCTTTGTTTCTGAGCATGCGTCCACCCAATTTCGACCGTGCAGTTGACCCTCTGGATGCTGATGATTGGCTCAGGACATCAAGAAGAAGCTTGATCTGATTCAGTGTAACGATCAGAAAGCTGTTCATTTGGCGACTCACCAATTGACAGGTGCAGCTAGTGCTTGGTGGGACATGCTTTACGCTACTCTTTATGATCCAAAGCAGTTCACTTAGGACGACTTCGTCACCGCTTTCCGCAGTTTTCACATCTCCGAGGGAGCCATAGAGGCGAAGGCGGAGGAGTTTCATAACCTTCGTCGGGGAGGTATGTCTATCACAGAGTTCGCTAACTGTTTCACCCAGTTCAGCTGCTTTGCACCAGAGGAGGTTTCGATCGAGCGCCGCAAAATGTACTGGTTTTGGAAGGGCTTGCATCTGGACATGCTTTCGTACCTTGATAGTGGTGTTCAAAGGAGTCTTCCCGAGCTCATTGATCTGTGCCTGGCTTTGGAGGTGTCGCTTCAGAAGCTTGATCGGTCTAGAGATGCGAAGAGGAGGGCAGCTGGTCAGGGAACCAGTCGTGAGGCTTCTCAGCGTCAGCGCTTCAGCGGATCGTTCCAGCAGGGATCGGGACAGCTCACCTTCGCCCCATCCACTGCTCCTGCTCCAGTTCCAATTCAGTGGCAAGGTCCTCAAAGTCAGGGAGGTGCTTTCTAGTAGCAGCAGCAGTCGGCTTTCCGTCCGACAGCAGGTCAGCCCTCAGTTCGCTGTTTCGAGTGTGGCCAGGAGGGTTACAAGGCATTTCAGTGCCCGAGGCGTCAGCAGTAGGGTCCTGGAGTAGGGTCCTGGGAGAGTTGGTGCTTAGTTTGCCACTTTCGCTAGGCCACTGCACCAGTCTAGAGGTCGAGGAGTGCGTTTAGCAGGCCGTGGCTCTGCTCAGCCGAGCGTCACGCGCAGCTGCCTGAATCACATCTCTGTGGAGGAGGCTCAGGAGGCACCCGATGTCGTTGTTGGTGAGTTCTTGGTTCACTCTTACTTAGCGACAGTTTTGTTCGATTCAGGGGCTACTTACTCATTTGTGTCATCGGCATTTACGACTACACAGTCTCCCTACCTCATTATTAGCTATACTTACACTTACCACTTCACCTCGAGTCTATAAGAGTCGTGTTGAGTGTAGAGGTGTTCGAATCTTGATTAAGGGTGTGGTCTTCCTAGCTAATATCATGGTCCTTCCCTCGCGTGACATTGATGTCATCTTGAGGATGGATTGGCTAGCGAGGCACAAAGGAGTCACCACCTGTGCTGAGAGGGTAGTGTCATTGGTTAACCACCATGGTGTTCGAGTGGAGTGTGCCCCTGGAGCGTCCAGAGTTTCACTTTCAGTTTGCAGCTTGCAGGAGTTGTCCTTGGAACAGATTTCAGTTGTTCGTGAGTTTTCAGAGGTGTTTCCAGATAAGTTGCCAGAACACCCGCCAGATCGAGATGTAGAGTTCGTGATCGATCTGCTACCTGGTACTGCGCCGATTGCCAAGCGGCCGTACCGAATGTCTTCCAATGAGCTTGCGTTGCTTAAGGAACACATCGATGAGCTCTTGAGTAAATGGTTCATTCGGCCAAGTGCTTCTCCATAGAGAGCTCTAGTGCTTTTTGTGAGGAAGAAGGATGGGTCAATGCGCATGTGCATTGACTACCGTTCTTTGAGCAAAGTGACAATAAAGAACAAGTACCCTTTACCGAGGAGCGATGGTTTGTTTGATTAGTTGAAGGGTGTGAAGTTCTTTTCCTCGATTGATTTGAGATGGGGTGCCACCAGATGAAGATTTGTCCTTCTGACATTTCGAAGACTTTGTTCGTGACGAGGTATGGGTCTTATAAGTTCATGGTTGTTTTTTTTGGACTCACTAATGTCCCTGTCTACTTCATGAACATGATGAACAAGGTGTTTATGGCTGAGTTGGATAAGTTCGTGGTGGTTTTCATTGATGATATCCTCGTCTACTCCAAGTCAGCAGAAGATCATGAGCAGCATTTGAGAGTTGTGCTTGAGAGGTTGAAGTCTCATCAGCTGTATGTCAAGTTCAGTAAGTGCAAGTTTTGACTGGAGAAAGTTGCTTTTCTGTGTCATGTTGTCGTAGCTGAGGGAGGTGCTGTTGATCCTGAGAAGGTCAAGACTATTGTGGAGTGAGAGTCTCCGAGGTCAGTCTCTGAGGTGAGAAGTTTTTTTGGATTGGCAGGTTACTATCGCCGACTCATTGATAACTTCTCTAAGATTGCTAAGCCTATGACCGAGTTGACTCAGTTGGGGAGTGCCGTTTGTTTGGTCAGATGCTTGTGAGAGGAGTTTTCAAGAGCTGAAGATGAGGTTGACATCTGCACCTGTTTTCACCTTGCCGGATATTCACCAAGATTTACAGGTCTTCTGTGATGCTTCTCGTCAGGGTTGGGGTTGTGTGTTGATGCAGAACAAGAAGGTGGTGTGCTATGCTTCGAGGTAGTTAAAGAAGAATGAGTTAAACTATCCGACACGACGCATGATCTGGAGTTGGCGGGTGTTGTCTATGCTTTGAAGATTTGGAGGCACTATCTGATCGACAACAGATGTGAGATCTACATCGAGCACAAGAGTCTCAAGTATATCTTCACTCAGGCAGAGCTGAACATGAGGCAGAGGAGGTGGCTCGAGTTGATTAAGGATTCGGATCTTAGCATCAACTATCACCCGGATAAAGTCAATGTGGTAGCCGATGTTTTGAGTTGTAAGTAAGGCCTATTGTTCTTCTTTGATGTCTGAGAAGTCAGAGCTTCTTGTAGTTCTGACCAGTTTGGGAGTTGAGATTGTTACTTAGGGTTTCTTGCACGAGCTTAGGTTGCAGCCGTTGTTGATTGAGGAGATTAAGTCAGCTCAGAAGCGTGATCGAGAAATTTATATTGATCTTGAAGAAGATGAGGAAAGGTAAAGCACTTGGTTTTCGTGTGGATCAGCAAGGTGCTTTGTGGTTTGGGTACCGTATCTGTGTTCCGAGAGTGCTAGAGTTGCGGGATGCCATTCTGAGAGAGGCTTATTATTCGAGGTATTCTATCCATTCAGGCTGCACCAAGATGTTCGAGAATCTGAGGACTCATTTTTGGTGGGTTGGCATGAAGGCGGACATTGCTGAGTGTGTTGTCTTGGGTGATGTTTACCAGCGAGTTAAGGTTGAACATCAGAGACTGGCTGGATTGCTAAAGCCATTGTCGATCCGTTCTTAAAAGTGGGATGACATCAGTATGAATTTCATCACTGGGTTGCCGATGAGTTCACATCACCATAACTCCATCTTGGTGGTGGTGGACCGCCTGACCAAGACTACATACTTCATCCCTGTGCGCGATAACTTCTCGGTGGATAAGTTGGTGAAGGTGTACATCGACAACATCGTGGGGTTGCATGATGCGCTGAGTAGCATTTTGTCAGATCGCGGGCCTCAGTTTACTGCGAGATTCTGGAGGAGCTTGCATGAGGTTATGGGTACACACCTGGTGTACGGTTCAACTTATCATCCTCAGACAGATGGTCAGACAGAGCATGTGAACCAGATTCTGCAAGATATGTTGAGGGCTTGTGTGATCACCTATGGGTAGATATGAGAGGACAGTCTTTTTTTTGTGGAGTTCTCTTACAACAACAGCTTTCAGGCCAGCTTGCGGATGTCACCTTTTGAGGCGTTATATGGTAGGAGATGCTGTATCCCGCTCATGTGGTCAGAGGTTGGTGAGAGGTCTTTTTTTGGTCTTGACTCTATCAAAGCTGCAGAAGAGAAGGTTGAGAAGATCAGAGAGCATTTTCGGGTTGCTCAGAGCCGTCAGAAGAGTTATGCGGATAAGAGAAGGAGGCCTATTTCTTTCGAGGTTGATGATTGGGTGTATCTCAAGGTGTCACCTCTCCGTGGCACGCGTCACTTCCATGTCTGAGGAATGTTGGCTCCGAGGTTTGTTAGTCCTTTCCGAGTTCTGAGGAAGATCGGTGAGCTTGCTTATAGGTTGAAGTTGCCATCCGAGCTGGCGGGTGTGCATCCTGTGTTCCACATCTCTCACTTGAAGAAATATCTTCGAGTGCCGGAGGAGCAAGTTCTCCTTGATGCTTTGAATATTCAGGGCACGCTCGAGTACCCGGTGAAGATTCTTAATGAGGCGTACAAGGAGACGAGGAGGTTTAATATCAAGTTTCTCAAGGTTCAATTGAGCAACCACACCGAGCGAGAGGCTACCTGAGAGAAGAGTTTAAGTAATGAGTTTCCCTACCAGTTCGAGTCCGCTTTTTGATCTCGAGCACGAGATCCTGTAAGAGAGGAGTCTGTAACGGTCTAAAATTTTCAAATTAATCGAAGTGGAGATTATCCCAAATTTCATTCCGGTCGAATTCGAATTTCTCCTTTTAATTTTCTGCTGTCGGAATAATTTAGTTCGCGGGCTTTTGTTGGGCTGAGATTAATTCCCAAGGTCTTTAATTAATTCGCAAACCTCTCTAATTAATTTTCATATATATTTTCCCTCGTTCTTATCCTTTCCCACCAACCCCTCTCTCTTTCTCTATTTTCCTTTTCCCTCTTTCAAGTTCCAGCAGAGAGATTCGATCAGGCGAGCAGCGTCTTCCGCCTCTCCCCATCCAGCATGCCGTCTCCGTCCGCGCGGTCGTGCGCGCCCCTGCGCTCGTAGCCGCGCACCGTTCCCATCATCGCTCCGTCACCGCGCCCAACCTCGTCGCGGAC
>BCLG01006541.1:0-17375 GCA_001602295.1 Zoysia matrella | reverse complement strand
AAATTTACTCTTATTCTTATTATAACTGTCCATAGAGAGCATTTTCAAAGAAATCCTCCTCAAATAATCAGACTGAAAAGTACAAATGAGATCAATTAGAATACATGACTAAAGTGAGTCAGATTGATCCCACACATTATTGTGATAGGAGTAAGTAAAAGCATGATAATTTAGAGATAATTTTGAAATATCCCTCTAATTGAAAGTTGCTTAGTTGCTTCAGGTATAAATATTCCAATGTCATTGTTTACCACTAGTAGCCTCAGTGGGTCCAAGACCACATGTAACTATTTAATGACACTCGTTGCCACATTACTGGCTCCAGGACCACATGTTAGTAAGACATTAGTGCTAAACCGAAAAGGTATGAAATTTTCAGCTGAAAGTAAGGAAAAAATAGTCGCAGGGCAATGCACTAAAGTAACTGAAACTACAAACTCATAAGTATGACATGACCATTGAAGAAAACGAGCCATAGGTAACATATTCACTGCTAATTTAAGATGACACATGCTAAGAGCAACGATGAAGGCATTAACTCTGTTATAGGGATGGTTTACAGGAAAAAGGCTTCAAGCACTGATATTGACCAGATAATAATTAAGAATGAGCCATTGTTTCAACTATTTTTGACGGCCCCTTCGATTCTCAATGGCGAAACGACATTTTGGTCTAAATTAACTGTACCTGGCTGGTGGCTGCAGTATAGAGCTTCTCTTCAAATCGTACAGCAATTTTGTTAAGCTCAATCAACCCCTCTGACTCACTGGTAGGTGCTTCTTCAGCGTCTCCATTCTACATAAATAATGCAACATCTTGTATCTCTATTTGATATTTTTTATTAAAAAATTTAAGGAAGATGACTATTTCTGTACAAAAATAGTGTCCTACAGCAAGAAGTGGGCACAAAATTATTAGACAGCTATAACCCCTGGCACATCCATATAGCTAAACCGACCAGATGACACCGCAAATTGAAATGAGCAAGCTTAACACAAGATTCTATGAATATAAATGACATAACGTTATAAAATTCCATGGCACTGAGATTTGACCGAAGACGAGGGCTACCGTGCATTCACTATTTAGCATTACGCACATGTTCCTGGCATGTGCAGTGTGGTAAGATCATCTCCAAGAGAGCACCTTAGAATTAAAGTTCTAAATTATGTTTTCAGGGGCGAACCAAAGGTCAATATTTTTCTGCTCCTCCAACAGCTCCCCTTAAAGTGGATCTAAAATCAATATTAGTTTGTTCAAGTCAGCATTTAGGTTCAAAATACTATTGATTCTTTCTGAAGGAGTAAGATTGGGAGAACCAAAACTTCCACTATTTCTAGCTATAGATGATGGATACTGGAGATCGCCCTTTTTTTTCTTTTCCTTTGCATTTACGATGATCGCCCGTCTCCACAAGGACCAAGAAAGAGGAAATAGACTGCGGATTATTAGAACGGAAGAAAGAGGAAGGAGACGCACATCTTGTTGACGATCCTGTCGCGACCCTCGGGCTGGAGTTGCGCACGCCAATCGGCTCCGGCGTCGGCAGCAGCAGCAGGCGCAATTACCTGGGCGCTGTCCATCCCTCGCCGCCTCTGGATCGCTGATGGATTCCCTCGAGGTTTTTCCCGGGGGCTCGGATCTGCTCGCCGAGGAGTACGGAGTACCACCGCTGATGGAGTGCCGGTTCCGAATTTATAACCTGCCAATCGACTTGGAGAAAGGGAATAAGAACGTAGGCTCTGGCCCAGCCAAATGTTTAGTGGGCTGAAACCTAACTTCTTTGCAAGAAGGGAATATTTTCTATTTTTGTATTTTTTCTGTAAAACTGTATTGATTTCTGTAAAATTTTTAGATGATTTTTATGAAATTTCTGCGTTCCAAAGTGGATCTTAATGGTGATATGTTTCTAGTTAGGTCCTGCGGAGATTCTTTTCTATTTTCTGTGCTTTTTTCTATACATTTGAACCGACCGTGTGAAATTTCTATGTCCAATCAGGACAATATGAGACAAACTCAACATGGTGATTATTGATGATAGCTCGGAGAATAGGTGACAAAATAGAACTCACGGATGATTAATAAAAATAACACTTTCATAACTTAAGCACTCTTTGGAATAAAGGAATTTTCTTAAGTTCTGCATTTTTTTGTGAAATTGAATTGATTTCCATAAATTTTTTGTATGATTCCTTTGGAATTCCAATATTCCAAAGGGGGCCTTATGTCTGGAGAGTGCAGGCACACAGGGAATCCACTTCCTATGGCGAAACGTTTAGTATTCCTCCAAGACCACCTTTTCCCTAAAGATAACCAAATCTTGTTGAGAGCTAGTATTGGCCTTTTATTTTGCTCAATAAGGGTGTTCTTGGCCCTTCTTTTTTCAGTTTACCATTTATTTTTTTTCAATTTATCGATCAATTTTTTCAGTTTAAAACTTTTTAAAAATTTTGAAACCATACAGGTTTTATTTTTGGATTTTTAATTTTTTTAAAAATAATTTTTTGAAACTTAAATAAAAAAACCGACCGTCCTACCAAACCAGACGGTTCGATAAAAAACCACGAAAACCGGTCTAATTTAGGTGGTTTTGTGAACCTTGGTGCAGGCGTAAAGGGATTTCACACTTCCTGTATTCATCAAAGACTGCGTTTTCCATCTAAAGATAGCCAGATCTTGTTGAGAGCTAGTATCTGCCTTTTACTTTGCTCAATAAGGGTGTCGGTTGGAGTTAAGATCTGACTGTGTTTTCTTACCACGGCCTCGTCTCAATAGCTATTTAGTCTCATTTTTAAATAATTACCAAAAAAACATTTTTTGTTGGCTGTCAAATTTTGGTTACATGTCTGTTTTGTCCCAATACCTTTGTCGCATTCTGTTGTATTGATTTTTAGTTTATGTGTACATCAGCGGCTTCTTATGACTGTTACTAGAATTTTTCGAAAACTAACTTTTCAGTTTTTAAAATCCCTGACAGTTTTCGAAACTACTACTAAATCCTTTGTTTTGGAAATAAACATATTCAACATGTTTGTGTTAGCATGTATTTACCTTAGCTTGTGGGCCGGCCCATCTTGTAAGCTGCCCTGGCTATATATACGTGTACCCTGTACATTGTAATGCAATCAATCACATTTACAAGGTATCAATTCGTGTTACAATCCATAACCGTCGCTTCCGCTCTTTACAGCGCTACTAATCCTAGCCGCCGCCCTCTCTGCGCCGCCGCTGATCCGGTCATCGCTCTGTCGCCGATCTCATCGCCAAACGCCGTCACCGTACCTGATCCCCAGCGCATCACCACCGTTCGCCTGCACCTGCTGGCTCATCGTCAGGTTGCAGCCGCTGAGCCTCCATCTGCTGCTGTCACTCAAGGTCATAGCCAACACCGGTGCCGCCAAGGCGGTCGATGACTCGCGCCATGCCGAGAACACTACGGGTCGCGCCGAGGACATCGCGCGCCTTGCCGAGGACAACGCGCTCCTTGCCGAGGACAACGCGCGTTGTGCCGAGGAGACCACGCATCTCGACACGTATGAAGCCGCGCACCAATCCCTGTGGGCGCAGGCTACTGCCGTCATCAACGTGCAAGCCCTGATCCTAGTCACATTGGAGGACTCGGCCAACAACTTCAGCAAGTGGCGTGGCCTGGTTCTCCTCGTGCTCGGCAAGTATGCTTTGACCCCGCATGTTCTCTCCAATGAGAATCGGATGGATCGCCCAGTCTAGGTTCAGATGGATTGCACGGTGCTCACCTATATCTACGGCACCGTCTCCAACGATCTGCAGCAATCTTTGATGATTCACAAGTTTTCAGCTCGTGGTGCATGGAAGTTCCTGGAACATGAGTTTCTCAACAATTGTGAATCTCGTGCTCTTCTCCTTGAGACCCAGTTCCAGAATTTTTGCCAAGGCTCCTTGAACATCACCGACTTCTGTCGTCGGCTGGAATCAATGGCCACCTCACTTGGAGAATTTGGAGATCCTATTGGTGATCATCAAATGGTTCTCACGCTTCTCCGTGGTCTCAATGGTAAATTTCACCACATGGTGTCCAACCTAAAGATGCTGTGGCCGTTCCCATCCTTTGATGAGGCACGCAACCATCTGCTGCTAGAAGAGATTGAACTTGATGCTGCTCCTCCGTCGCCGCCGACTGCTATGGTCGCAGCCACGACTACACCTGTCCGCTGGGCCACGCGCTCGGCTGGTCCTGCTCCTGCACCACCTCCGAACCCTAGCGGTCAACGCAACAACAATCATTGCTGCGGCCATGGAGGCCGATCCAACACCACCACTGGTAACGGCGCTCCTGGTGGCTCATCATCGACTTCTGCAGGTGTTCCTATGACACACCCGTCCTTTGCCCATCTATGGGCAGGCATGTTGCAGATGTGGCCCCATGGCGGTGCCCCTGCCGGCACTCCTCGGCCTCCATCGGCTCTTCATGCCATGCCTTACGGTACTTACACTGCACCCACTTTCGGCCACCACGGTTTCTACTACGAGGGAGCACCACCACCGCAGCACTATGCGCCACCACCTCCATCTCCAGTGCCCCAGGTGGCACCGTGGAACCCCATGCAAGGAGGCTCCTGGGATCAAGCATCCCTGGTGCGTTCTTTCAACACTATGACACTGACTCCTCCGTCAACGCCATCCGAGTGGTACATCGACTCCGGAGCCGGTTCACGCATGACCTCTGACGCGGGTACTCTCTCTACTCTCTCTCCCTACCTTCATCATACACTCCATCTATCGTTGTTGGTAACGGAGCCTTTCTACCCATCACTCACACTGGGTCCTATGTTTTTCCCTCCCACTCACGCACCCTCACTCTTAATGATGTCTTAGTTTCACCTAACATCATCAAGAACATAATCTCTGTTCGCCGTTTCACTACCGATAATAATTGTTCCATTGAGTTTGACCCATTTGGTCTTTCTGTGAAGGACTTGCGAACAAAGAGCGTGATAGCCAGATGCAATAGCTCCGGTGACCTCTACCCGTTCTCCACCAGCACCACTGCCCTTGTCGCTGCACCCACTTCCCTCTGGCATCGCCGACTTAGTCACCTTGGTCATGAAGCTCTTTCCAGGCTCATTAGCTCCAGTGCTATTTTTTCCAATAAAGATGATCTAAAACACATTTTTCATGCTTGTCAACTTGGTCGCCATGTGCGCTTGCTTTTTAGTTCCTCCAGTTCAAGAACTCTCAATAAATTTGATTTAATACACTGTGATTTGTGGACCTCTCCAGTTGTGAGCAATTCTGTTTCCGGTTACAGGTATTATCTCACTATGTTTGGACTTTCCCGCTTTGTATTAAGTCAGACACATTCACTGCCATTTCAAATTTTTTCTCCTATGAGCGCACTCAGTTCAACACCACTGTTAAAAGTATTCAATGTGATAACGGCCGGGAGTTTGATAACTCCATTGCCCGTCACGTCTTTTCCACTCATGGTGTACTGTTGCGCATGTCCTGCCCTTACACATCACAACAAAATGGCAAGGCCGAACGTTCGATTCGAATGATCAACAACATCCTTCGATCCCTCCTATTCCAAGCCAGCCTCCCTCCAGTTTACTGGATTGAAGCGCTCCACATTGCCACCTACCTTCTCAACCGTCTACCCACCAAAGCTCTCAATCTCTCCACACCATATGGCTACCTTCTCTCCACTCAACCCTCCTACAAACATCTCCGTGTGTTCGGGTGCGCGTGTTATCCCAACATGGCCTCCACAGCCCCTCATAAACTTTCTCCACGTTCATCTCTATGTGTTTTTCTTGGTTACTCCTCGGAACACAAAGGTTATAGGTGTCTTGAGCTTCACACAAATCGTCTCATTATTTCATGACATGTTGTCTTTGATGAGACTTCATTTCCTTTAACGGACATGTCCATGACACCTATGGCATCTACCCCTCTGGATTTCCTCACTGATTTTGACAACGCCACTGCCACCTGGAGTTTGTCTTCCTCATGCAGGTTCATTGTACAATCTCCCGTCATGCTGTCCCCCAGCGACATGCATGGCACTGTGCCATCCCCCGGCGACGTGCATGGCACTGTGCTGGACGTGCTTGGCGCTGTGCCGTCCTCCGGTGATGTGCATGGAACTTTGCCGACTCCCGACGACGTGCATGGCACTGTGCTGGCTACCGACGATGTGCATGCCACTGTGCCGGCTGACCCCAACGTGAATGGCACAGTGTCGCCCTCCAACGCTGTGTCTGGCCCTGCCATGCATGGCAATGTGCCACTTGCGTCCGTCCAGGTACGGCTCGGCCACGCTGCACCTGCTGGATGCCTCCGGTCATTCGCCGCCAACGGTTGGTGTTACCGGTCCTGCTGCCCCTGCCCCTACGCAATCTGTTGCCAGCGGAACCGGTCGCACCGTCTCCACCAGAACTATGTCCGTGCCCCCTGTCCATAATGACCATGGAATGCAAACACGTGGCAAGTCTGGATTCGCACATCCGGTCGATCGGCTCAACCTTCATGTGACACCTCTGTCACCTCTGCCTCAGAACTTCCGGGATGCTATGTCGGACTCCAACTGGCGCACCGCAATGCAGGCAGGATTTGGTGCTCTTCTTGCAAACGACACATGGACACTTGTGCCTCGACCTTCTGGTGTCAATGTGGTCACAGGTAAATGGGTTTTTCATCACAAACTGCATGCCGATGGTTCTCTCGACTATTACAAAGCCCGTTGGGTGCTTCGAGGATTTACTCAACGACCAGGAATTGACTTCGGTGAGACCTTCTGTCCAGTTGTTAAGCCGGTCATAGTTCGAGTTGTTCTCTCTCTGACTCTCTCACAAAACTGGCCCATTCATCAACTTGATGTCAAAAATGCCTTTCTACATGGCACTTTAACAGAGTGTTCTGCATGCAGCCCTCAGGATTTTTGGAATCCTCTCATCCGGACTATGTTTGTTGACTGAATAAATCTCTCTATGGATTGAAGCAGGTGCCCCGTGCGCGGTACATCAGGTTTGCCTCTCATCTCATCTCTCTTGGGTTTGTTGAGGCAAAGTCAGATACTTCATTGTTCACTTACCACCGGGGCTCCGATGTTGCATACCTTCTGCTATATGTCGATGACATTGTCCTCACTGCTTCATCCACTGGATTTCTTCAGTTTATTATCACTGTACTTCAGCGTGAATTTGCTATGACAGATATGGGGCAGCTTCATCATTTTCTTGGTGTTTCTGTGAGCCATTGAGCCATCGGTCTGTTCCTCTCTCAACAACAGTACACATTTGTCGGTGTTTCGTACATCGGCACAGTAAATTTATACGATTGGATGGGGGATCGTGTGTTTTTAGAATCGAATGGCCTAGTCTACAAGTGAGACTCAAAGGTTAACCTGGTTCGGGCAGCCTCGAGGCGTAATACTCTACATCCAGGGATGAGAGATCAGTCGTATGAATCTAAAGAACTCAAAAGTACAATGCGGAAGGGCTCCGAATGGATCCGAGAGTCCCAAACTCGTGTGGTAGGGGTGGTTTACAAGTGGTGATGTGTATCTTTTCTCTACGTATTGCCTTTCTCTTCTCTCCCTTGCTCTCTCTCGCTTCTTTTTCTTTTCCCCCACTCTCAAGCTTCCCGGGTGCCCCTTTTATAGGGCCGAACCTGGGTTGTCTTGACCAGACCACGGTTGGGGTGACTGGACCATGATTTGAGCATCTTGTCGCCTACAGAAACGGATGACCTCTTGACAGGTGGGGCCACGGTCTTCAGTGAGTCATGCTCTCTGGCATTCGGGGCAGACGATCGGTGCCCTTCGTTCGTAGCTTTGTTCACTGTGGGAGAACAGAGGTTGCTTTACTGTTCAGCTTTATCGCCTGATGGGTTGTTTCTTGTCCAGCTGGGTAGTTGCGGAATCTTCTGAAATGCTTATCTCCTTGGTGGAACTGTACGACATTAGGAATTTTGAATTGGCGTGATTGT
Source organism: Zoysia matrella (assembly GCA_001602295.1). NCBI lineage: Eukaryota > Viridiplantae > Streptophyta > Magnoliopsida > Poales > Poaceae > Zoysia > Zoysia matrella. The sequence goes on along the minus strand of BCLG01006541.1, from coordinate 9,407 downwards.
TGGAGTAGTGATTGCTTCGTTGCGGTCGACGAGCGGGTCCCGACCGCTCGGGTCCCAACCCCTGAGGGTCAGGGCGATTGCGCCTGCCTCAGCTTCAGGCCTTGGCGAGGCTTCTCGACCGCTGCAGCCGGGCCAGCTTTGTGAAGTTTTTGGTGGGCCGTTGGAGGATCGCGGGCCGTGCTGTAGAAGGTGATTCGTAGATACCCGGGGTACACTATCCCGACAGTAGCCCCCGAGCCCTGCGTCGTTTGCAACCTCTGTTGAGGTGACGCTGAGCTGTCCGTCTTCGCAGCTTGTCCTAACCCTAGGGGAGCGCGCGACGCGCCCGTAGGGCGTAGCCCCCGAGCGATCCAAAGGGTCGGTCGTGGGCTGAAGCGTCGTGCCAACCATCACTCATTAATGGTTGATCCTACGGGAGCACGCGAGTGCGCCCGTAGGACGTAGCCCTGAGCCCTCGAGCGAACCCAAGTGTCGGTCGTGGGCTGAAGCGTCGTGCCGACCATTACTCGTTGATGGTTGATCCTACAGGGGCGCGCGAGCGCGCCGTAGGGCGTAGCCTCCGAGCTCTCGAGCGATCCGAAGGGTCGGTCGTGGGCTGAAGCGTTATGCCGACCATCACCCATTGATGGTTGATCCTATGGGAGAGCGCGAGCGCGCCCGTAGGGCGTAGCCCCCGAGCCCCCGAGTGATTCGAAGGGTCGGTCGTGGGCTGAAGCATCGTGCCGACCATCACTCATTGATGGTTGATTCTACGAGGGCGCGCGAGCGCGCCCGTAGGGCGTAGCCCCCGAGCCCCGAGTGATCCGAAGGGTCGGTCGTGGGCTGAAGCGTTGTGGAGGCAATTTCCGACTGCAGAGCTCGGTCAGAAGCTAATTTTTGTCATTAGCTTGGTGCTAGGAAAAGTTCCTAGATTGAGCCATTCTGGCCGGCCTCTGCTCATGATCGGTATAACGCCTAGGTTAGACCGGTCGAACCGGTCTTCCCATGATCAACATCCCGGACAGCTATCGGGCCGGTCGGGGGCTCGCCCAACCTCTCGTTCGTCCTGACCCGTGAATCGGTTCACGGCATTAGTAACGGATCGTTGGTCATGGTCCCAACGATGCGGTGTCTAGGAATTGTAACCGCTGGTCGCTCTAGGCAGTTGGATCGGCCTATCATGCGGCCAAAAATGTCCGACGGTTCGCGTCGCGTAGGTCCCATCGGAGGTACGGTTGCCAGACATTAACTGCGCATTAATGCAGCGCCACTTTCTTACCCGCTAGCGGGGGTTTTCAAAGCGGCTCGCGGACCCGCCTGTCAGTGACTGGGTGCTGAGGCTCTTCGGTGTGCCTTGGTTTGAGCGCCCGCTGCGAGCGCTTCTGGACCCAATCGACATTGAGTGAGGGTCGACGCGTTTTTTGGTGCTCATTGGTCTGGGCGCCCACAATCGAGGTGCGTCGAACCGACGCATTGGCGCCTATAAGAAGGGAGTTTGCCCTTCGGTCTTCGTCATCTTGGTTTCAAACAACCTCGCGTAGTATTCTTCGTCTTCCTTGCGTTTGCTCTTCGTCTTCGTCTTCATCTTCGTCTTCATGGCCGCCCAGTGGAAAGCATCCACCGTTTTGTAGAACATCCTCACCACCTCGGTGGGGTTTGGAGTGCTTCCTCCGAGAGACACGGGGCGATGGCGTTCGGCATACCGCGAGGCCGTTCCGGCGCCCCGCGTCAATGAGATCGTTAGCTTCGTGGAGTTCCACGAGCGCGGTCTGATGTTGCCATCGTCGAACTTCTTTCGTGGCTTGCTGGAGTACTACGGCGTGCGTCTTCACCATCTCAACCCCAACGGCATCCTGCAGATTTTGGCCTTCGTCACGCTGTGTGAGCCCTACTTGGGGATCGATCCCCACTTCGATTTGTGGAGGTATTTCTTCCGCATGCAGCCTCAGAAGGAAGGCGGCACGGTCCGCGCTGTTGGTGGCGCGGGGATTTGCCTTCGGAATAATCGTCAGGAGTACTTCAACATAATGTTGAAGGACTCCCTGAAGGGCTGGCATGGGGGTGGTTCTACATCGAGAACACCGCCCTCAAACTGCCGGCGGTCTTAGACTCGTGGAATACCGGGCTCAGCGACGCGCAGGTCGAGATCGAGGATTTGGACGACCCGGGCCTGATTGGGGCGCGGCTGGACGACACCTTCGTTCGGCGTCGTGTTCAACCGCTCCGCCTCCGCGCCCGGCTCATGTGCGACTACGCCGGGCGGTACTAGGCGCTGGATCCCCGGATCAAGGGGTCGGCCCCATTACTACCGTCGCCGGGCCTTCGACTGGGCCGGCGTCTCCTTCGACGCCTGCGACCGCGCTGACCGTCCTGGCCGCGGTAGCTATTACCCCGGCGGTGTCGATCGCGATGCCAACCGCCCCGGTTGCTGTGCTGACCGCTTCGGCCGTTGTGCCAGCTGCTTCGGCCGATCTGTCGACTGTTTTGGCTAGTGTGCCGGCCGCCCCAGAGATTTTTGTTCTCGAGTCTTTGTCGTCGCCGTCCACTGGAGATGATTGGTCGCCTCCCCCAGCCTGACGGTCCATTGCCGCTGTAGTGTCGAGAAAGGTTCCGGCCGTGAGCACGGCACGGGTGACTCCGGCCGCCGCTTCGCTAGATTCTGACTCTTCGGACGATATGCTGCTCATTGAGCGCTTTCGTCGTCAGAGGGTGAGGGATGCGGAGTGTGTCGAGGGGCCGCCTGCGAAAAAAGCAAGGACAGAGGAATCTGGTTCCTCTACTCCCCCCTGACTCCGACCGTGCCCGCGGTCGCCAGGGTCGAGCAAATTTTTCTAGGCAGGAGTCTGCCCTTCTCCGTCCAAGTGTCGCGCCGGTGAGTTTCTGCATTTTGATTTAATTGGATATTTTACCTGATGTTTTGAGGTGCTTGACATTTTGGTCGTATTTTGTAGTGCCCCTTCTCTCACCGCGCCGCAGGCCTTCGTGGCGGGGAGCGCGTCCGAGGAAGGGTCGCCTGCTGCGGGATTGGCTCAGTCGGCGGCGCAATCTTCACCGTCCCCGCCTCGTGTAGTGTCTGCGGTCGAGACCGTGGAGGAGCGGGGGGGGGGGGGGGGGGGGGGGGGGGGGGGGGGGGGGGGGGGGGGGGGGGGGGGGGGGGGGGGGGGGGGAAGAACAGGTGCAGCCCCTGAGCACTGAGGCTAGGGGGGATCAGGAGGGACTCCCGGCCGAAGAGGCCGGGAGGGACGAGGGACAACCCATGGTCACTGAGGCCGGGGCTGATGTTCCACTGCCCCTGAGCCCTGTCGCCGGGGATGTGGAAGTTGAGGAGGAGACCGCGGTGCCCTTGAACGCCGTTATCCTGACGGAAATAAGGCTCAGGCCGTCCCCTGGCGTGGGGACGAGGGATCTGACCGCGTCGCCACCTTCGAGGGAGTTGTCAATGTCGGCGGGGCCCGCACCGCCGCGGACCACTAAAGCCACTCCAACGGCGTTGGTGGTGACGGCGCAGCCTTCTGTTGCTCCCGGACAATGGGAAGACACGAGGCGGCCCTGGGTTTTGAGGTGGAGACCGGACCCCTCCCCGCCAACTGCTTCTAGACGCCAGCCAACACCTGGTCCTTCAACTTCCAATGAGGCCGCCTGGGACTCCTGGAGGTTCCTGTATGACCAGGTGTGCTTGGGAGGCGAGTGGGTCTCCTCGGCGCTCACTCATATGCAGAACGCCAAGGAGTGCTTGGAGGAGTTCTAGGAGACCATAGCCGATCCCTATGGAGCGCTCTACTTGGTAAGTTTTAATGTTTTAAGTTTTGAGTATTATGTTCGAACCTGATTTGCGGGTCTTGTAGGGGACCCTTAAAAGGGCGCTTCGCCAGCCTCCGCAAAGTTTCGTCCAGACGGAGGTCGAGGCTTTGCGCCGTGAGCTTGCATGGACCTGTGACGAGCGTGATGAGGCCAAGAAATTGGCCGCCAACCGACTCCTCGCCCTAGAGAATGCTGAAAGACGCACTGAGAACTCCGAAAGAGAGAGCCAAGAGCTCCAAATGGAGATCACTCGGTTGCGCATCGAGAGGAGGAGCCTCGGCGAGGAGGTCGGAATGTTACGCCAGACCTGCGTGAGTAAGTAACTTTGCAGGTTTCTAGCTAAAAAATGTTCAATCAATTGCTTTTCACTGACGTGTTGGATCGCGCAGAACTCCAAGAGGGGGCCAGCTGTAGCGCCCGGGAAATCCGAGAGCTGAAGGACCAGACACGCTTGGCCGAGGAGGCCAAGGAGGCGGCCGACGGCGCGTTGGAGCTGTCGGAGGAGCTATGCCGCCTTGCCCTGGAAAGCCGTGATACTTCAAAGGCTTGCCTCGGTGTGTTGGAGGCCGAGGTGAGGAAGTACATGGCGGAACTGGCGAAGCTGCAGAGCTGTCTGCTTCGCTTGAGGCGTCGACAGCTCAGCTTCAACAGGACCTGGCCAATGAGCGATCGGCCACCGAGGCTGCGCAGAAAGATCACGAGGGTAAGTAACAAGTGGACTTGTTAGTTTATTAGGGAGGTTGGTTCTTGAAATTTTAAGGTGCAGGTGTGGCTGTGGAGCTCTGGAGGCTGCTGTCGTCGGTCCGGACGCTGGTGCGCCAAGTGTTCGACGATACTCGGGAAGCGAGCGTGTCGGTGGAGCGGACATCCCGTGTGCTGGAGATGCTGCCGGGGCTTATCTGCACCGAGTTGCTCGTCGCTCTACGGGACGGAGCGTCGTTGACGCTGGCGCACCTTCGGTCTCACTATCCTGACGCTGACCTCGGGCGCATTGTCGAGGGTTTCGCCTTGGGGACGTCGGGTGAAGCGTCGACGAAACTTTTTGAGGACTATCATCAGCTGCTTCTTCCGGCCGACCCTAATGAAGGAGCACTTCGGCCGCCTGCCTCCCCTTTAGATGTTCTTGCTTGCAGCTTGTACTGATATCTGTGAACTTCACTTGTTCGCGAGGTTGTTTATGTTTCTGACTCTTTCTGACGTCAAGCATTTCACATTGTTCTTTGCGTTCCATTGGTCGTTGGTCAGGCGACTGGGTCGGGTATAGCTTGTAGGGTCGAGTGTCGGGCTCGGACCGTAGAGCGTCACCGACACCGGGTCGGACCGTTAGTCGCGAGGATTGCTTTGAACGAAAATGCTCATAGTCCGCGAGAGTCAGGCCGAGTCACGAGCCAGGGGGTCGGTCCCCGAGGAAACGTGGTAGGCGTTGAGCCTTAGCAATGGCAAGGCATAGAGCCAATCGACAGGACGCGGAGTCCTTGCGAGACTAAGGTGCGGGACCTTAGTTTAGGCTAATGAGGCACAAGGCCTTACGATCCTCGGGTCGGTCGCTCCGATCCTCGGGTGGGACACCTATGATAGCCCTCGGGTAGAGGAGTGTAGGTGAGCTGACTGCACCTGTCGAGCATCTTATCGAAGTGGTTGTCATGGTTGGCCGGCTTCTTAGGAGGTCGAGGCGGCCGCTCGGTGACGCCCATGAACTCCTCCTCCCGCCGACAGTTCTTCTGCTTTTTGCCGCTCGACCTGCTCCCATCTCGGCGGTCGGGTTGTCGGTCGGGGCGGTCGTCTTTCTTTTGGTAGGCCTTGGACCTCTCCTTGTCCTTGGCCTGGTCCCGATTGAAGTTGGCTTGAGCAGCCTCCTCCCCGGTGGCGAATGTGGTGGCGATGTCGAGAAGGGAGCGTGCCGTCCAAGGGTTTTTACACCCCAGTTTGTGGACGAGCGCCTTAGATGTCGTGCCACAGGTGAAGGCGTGGATGACGTCGGCGTCGCTGACGTCCGGCAGCTCATTTCGCTTACGTGAAAATCGCTGAATGTAGTCTCGGAGGGACTCGCCGGGCTTCTGTTTGCAGTTCTTTAGATCTCATGAGTTATCTGGGTGGGTATAAGTCCTCTGAAAGTTGCCGACGAAGGTGTGACTAAGGTCGGCCCAGTCGTGGATGCTGTCCCCAGAAGGTGTTCGAGCCACCCCCTGGCCGAGTCGGACAGGAAAAGTGGCAGGCACTGGATGGCGAAGAGGTCGTTGGCGCCACCGGCTCGGCATGCGAGGCGATAGTCCTCGAGCCAGTGGGCGAGATTCGTCTCGCCAGTGTACCGGATGATGTTGGTTGGAGCGCGAAACTTGTCGAGGAAGCCGGCTCTTCGGATGCGAGCCCCGAACGCTCGGGGTCCGACGTCATCGGGGCTGAGGCTCCGAGCGTCGTCGTAGCTGCGCCGTCGTCGACGTCGCTCGAGGGACCAGTCGCGCCCGGAGTCGGAGTAGCGATCACTCCTAGCATGCCTCCGTGCCTCGATGGTGTGACAAGCGTCATGATGCTCCCCCAAGCGGTGGTGGATGTTGCCGACCGGATGGTCGAGGTTTCGACTCTCAGCCCATTCGAGGCGATGGCCGCGAGCAGGGCTTCGACGAAAGGCACTCGGCGATAGGAGCTGTGTGCCTCAGAGTCCTGACGAAGAGATAGTTCGGGTTGTTGCAGAGCGCCGTCAAGGTAGACGCGGAGAAGATCGTAAGTCTCTTTGAGAACAGGATTATTGGGTGTGGGAGATTCATAAAGGACACAGGCCGCCGCCGCCAAATTCTCGTAAGGCGTATCAAAGGCAGGCGTACCACTATCCATGATCTGCTGATGAGCAGTGCAGGCTCGGGCTCGAGCACCACCGCTCATCGCGGCGACACCCTTACCCTTCGGCTCGCCCCCGGTCGTAAGTTTGCGTCGGAGTGCGTCCTCAACCACAGTGAGAGCGTGATGGCACGGAGAAGGATCGTCATGTGCTGCCTTGCCGGGGGTTTCGTCCTCTGTGGCTTTGGCGTGCAACATGAAGCACTCACGGGAAGGGTCGTGGCCCAACATGCTGTGAGGCGAAGAACGAAGAAGACGGCGTTGAGGCGAGCGACGTTTAGGCGAACGCCACTTTCGCGGGATCTGAAGGTGGGCTCGCCGCCGTTGTCGGCGACGAAGTCCAGGCTCCTGAAGCGGAAGGCCTGGCCAGCAGCGAAAGTGGGTATGTTCCACGATCGACCATCACGAGCGATGGCAACCGTGAAATCCTCGAAAAACAGTCGAGAGATGGAGGAATCTCTGACTAAAGAGAAAATCAAAGCCATCGAAACAACAAACAAAAACGCACCAAAAGCCCCCTACCAGGCGCACCAACTGTCGGTGTTTCATACACCGGCACAGTAAATTTATACGATTGGATGGAGGATCATGCATTTTCGGAATCGAATGGCCTAGTCTACAAGCGATACTCAAAGGTTAACCTAGTTCGGGCCACTCGAGGCGTAATACCCTATGTCCAAAGATGAGAGATCGGTCGTATGAATCTCAAGAACATAAAAGTACAATGCGGAAGGGCTCCAGACGGATCTGAGAGTCCCAAGCTCGCGTGGTGGGGGTGGTTTACAAATGGTGATGTGTATCTTTTCTCTACGTATTGCCTTTCTCTTCTCTCCCTTGCTCTCTCTCGCTTCTTTTTCTTTTCCCCCACTCTCAAGCTTCCCGGGTGCCGCTTTTATAGGGCCGAACCTAGGTTGTCTTGACCGGACTATGGTTTGAGCATCTTGCTGCCTACGAAAACGGATGGCCCTTTGACAGGTGGGGCCACGGTCTTCAGTGAGTCATGCTCTCTGGCGTTCGGGGTAGACGATCAGCGCCCTCCATTCGTACCTTTGTTCACTGTGGGGGAACAGAGGTTGCTTTACTGTTCAGCTTTATCGCCTGGTGGTTGTTTCTCGTCCAGCCGAGTAGTTGTGGAATCTTCCAGAATGCTTATCTCCTCGGCGGAGCTGTACGTCATTAGGAATTTCGAATCGACGTGATTGTTGGAGTAGTGATTGCTTCGTTGCGGTCGACGAGCGGGTCCCGACCGCTAGGGTTCCGATCGCTCGGGTCCCGACTCCTAAGGGTTGGGGCGATTGCGCCTACCTCGGCTTCGGGCCTTGGCGAGACTTCCCGACCGCTGCGGCCGGGCCAGCTTTGTGAAGTTTTTGGTGGGCCGTTGGAGAATCGCGGGCCGCAGGTGAGCCGTGCTGTAGAAGGTGATTCGTAGATTCCCAGGGTATACTATCCCGACAACATCGGACATCTTGGATCTTGTAGGGATGAGCTCTTGCAAGCCTTGCAAGAGCTCCTGTCGACACCCACTCTAAGTTGTCCAGTGATGGTCCTCAAGTGGCAGACCCGTTGCAAGAGCTCCTGTCGACACCCACTCTAAGTTGTCTAGTGATGGTCCTCAAGTGGCAGACCCGACACAGTATCGCAGCTTGGCCGGTGCTCTCCAGTACTTGACTTTCACATGTCCAGACATTAGTTATGCAGTCCAACAAGTTTGCCTCTACATGCATAATCCGAGGGAAGCTCATCTTGCTGCTTTGAAGCGCATCTTACGCAATCTACAGGGCACTTTATCCTTTGGCCTTTGACCTAATCGCGCCCTGATCGGGGGCGCCCAGCCCATTATGGCTGGTGGGCCTCTGTCACCAGCGCTACAATAAATAGAGGTGGGGGACCGACCGAGACTCAAGACCTAAGTTCATCTGTACCGTCGCACCCCACCAACATCCCTAAACCCGATCTGTGAGGGGGTGCTGTGCCGACGGGAAGCACCACCACCGTCACCGCCACGACGACCGCCGTCACCGGGAGATCGACGACGTCGCCGTGACTTCTACGCCACTGCCCTCTTCATCGACCGACGCTGCCCTAACGCAGAGGACAGCACCGACAAAGGGCAGATGGCCGGATCGTCTTCCTCGACTCCGGCGACCGGATCCAAAGGTATTGACCACCTTCGAACCACAGATTTATCACCGACACAGAAACTCTCGGATCTACACTCTTAGACCCAGAGAAAAGATTACAACATGGATATTATGTTTTGTATTTTTTTTCTCTTCCAAAATTCAAGAGCTTAGATTTAGGCTCTGTCTTTTTTTACTAGAGAGATTTTGGGATTCTACTTCTAATAGTGCATTGGAAACAAATAACCCAGATTTTGTCTCAAATCTCACTAGCTGCACCCCCACAATTAAGAATCTCACAATCTATTCTCTCTCAACTTTTATCAGATTTTATCTCACACAACACACAATCTTTGGTTCACAATCTCATAATCAACTTGTTTGTTTCAGCTTTTGTATCACAATTTTTTACAATCTAGTTTTTGTATAAATTTTCACAATCCAATGGATTCTCATAATCCCTAATGGAAATAAGGAGGGTCTTAATTGGTGATTCACCTCCTAGGATATAAGGGGACAGGAGTTCATCTTCCTTAGTAGGCCTCTATTATTACTGTATCCATTTCAGCTCTGAAAAGGTAAAAAACTGATCCTTAACAATGGAACCTTTTGAGCAAGCATATTAGTAACAAATAGATACGGTCTTTAGATGCTCTATCCTACTTAGTAACA
>BCLG01006540.1:0-17378 GCA_001602295.1 Zoysia matrella | reverse complement strand
GCATCTGATTCTATCGATAAATACAAGCATCAATGTCAATATGGATGATTGCAATTGTCGATAGATGCAAGCACGAGCTATACTGAATGGCCCTATTGAATTTGCCAAAAAACAGCAGTTGTTTATAAGTTGGTTCAACCCACCACAACTAGGCAAGGTGGGACTAAAAAGCTGACGGTTGCGACATAGTTCAATTGCAATGCCGGATAGATGATGTCATTGGAATGACACAAATATCAAGTATTCGTGTTGGCCAGAGCAAATGTCGGCAAAGACAGTCGTCGTACAAAATGAAAAAACAAAAAGAGATCACACCTGTACAATACATATAACACGTTGCATGAAGAAAATTCCAGGAATCATGGCTCCCAACAATGTGATCTATGTTTCATGCAGATAACGTGCTTCTCGTTATCAATGTTACAACTAGAGTTTATAAGTAGGTTCTACCCACCATAAATAGACGAGTTGAGACAAAACATGAATACCAATAGTATAGGAAAAATATCTGTGGAAAGATTTGAAAACAAAACCTTCCTCCCACATTAATCCATTTGCCTCCGGCGGCCTCGCTGTCACCACTGTTCAAACAGGTCACGAACTGAATAGGTCAGCATGGGGAGTCCTATATATAGGGTTGCGTACTTGTGTTTGCAGTTTTTCCAAGCAACCGCCTGCACAAACGCGTCGATCTGTGCAGGCGGCTCTCATAAGGAGCCACCGGTATAAATCACTTTTTTGCAAGTTGATGTTTAAGACAGTTGCCTGCACAAATAGCACCATTTATAGTGGCAGAGCTTTAGGATGGTGGCCTGCATAAACACATTTATACAAGCGGCCGATGTACCCGAGCCCACATCTCCCTCTATACAGTTGTCAACTGCATGTACTGCCGGTGGTTGGGTGTTGGGAGAAATGGTTTTTGTTGTGGTGCCTGTGCACTGTGTGGTTCTAAAGCTGGGTGCAGAACTTGGTGCACCAAATCTAGGGTGCACATCTGGGTTGCCAAATTGGGGGTGCCAAAGCCATGTTCACTGGGAGTGCCGGACCTTGTCCGGGCATTTGAAGCTGGTAGCACTAGGCACGTTGAAGCCCGGTGCACTGAACATCGTGAATGCCTGGCAGCTTGAGGATTGATGTTGTATGGGTGCATGAGGATGGTTCCCGAAGATGCCAGGTGTTGAAATGGGTATCCCAGGCCGGCACACCGTCCCGTATCCACTGTCGTACACAATTTTTGGGATACACAATACGACATGTATCAGTCTCTGGATCAGTAGTGGCTACGCACAATCACAACAGAATATTATTCAAAACAACTTCGCATTAAATAAAGTACATAATACCAGTACTTCAGCACTGAATGGCTGGACTTACTATTGTTCAAGGCCATCTAGCCAACTTGAGGCGAAGTAGATAGGCGACACAACAGGCGAACACCACAAGCAGATTTGAAAGCACAACAAAAGCCCAACACGTCGTCATTATCCATGCATCTTATCCTTCTAATACCACAAATGCAAATGAGTGATTACATAAGGTGCACAGAAAACCCTAACACTCAAAAGTGAAGTACCGAAGATGGCGAGCAGAGGGGCGGTGAAGGGGAGCCAATAAAATTTTGCTCAAGAACTTGGTCTATGTCCCAAAATCAACCCAATGCACCTCGACTTGAATTACTAAGATTAAACATAGCAACTAGTGATGAATTAGTCCTAGAAGTGATCCAAACGATGAATTCAATGAGTGGAAGCAAAACTAAAAGAATCCAACTCAAAAAGAGATTTTTGCACTATTTATTGGGGTTAGATCAGACCCTCCAGTACCGGAAAGTCCGGTCTCAGGCCGGATGGTCCAGCAAGGGGTTCTCTGAAATGACCCCGGTCACCCGGCACAGTGCCGAAGACTCCAGTATTGGACAGTCCAACCTTGTGCCGGAGGGTCCGACACTGCACTACGCAGTCCTAAGGAAAAATGCAAAAACCCAATCAAACTACCTCCAAAAATCAAAATTGAACAGTAGCTTCCTCAAGAAATAACGGAGCTATTCCAAGAAGAATCACTCAAAAATCTCAAGAAATGAGAGAGAGATTAAGTTTTTGGTGCAAGACCTAGGTTTTGGGTGAAACTGGAGAAATCGATGAAATAGAAGGTGCTCGTGCCATGGATTCGATTAAGGATCAATATGAAAAGGTTCTAGCACATCCTAGCACCACGAAACCCCAGGGGATCCACCCAAAATCCACCAAATCCGAGATTTCAAGAATTTCTTCAAAAAGACTCGAAAAGAGGAGGGGAAAAGGGATGAACACGAAAATGGTTAAACTTGAACTTGTTTCATTGATCGAAATGTTCAGGTTACAATCAACAACTTGGCTAGAAAACCCTAGCGTATTAGTGCTTGTTGAGTACCTTCCGTACTCAATCTTGCTGCTTCAACCTTCAGATGAAGATGAAGAAGACGTGAAGTCGTTGGTGACATGTAAAAGTTTCGTCCTGCACTCAAGTTTGCCTGTCGAGTTGTTTGCTGAGTGTCACACCCAGTTTTAAGCAGGGGCGAAGCCAGGCTGAAAATTCACCAGGGTCAACACCATATTTTACCGGGGTCATTAGCCTCATAATCCATGTTTAAATAGTATTTTACATTAAAATTACAAAAATCCATCGGTGTCAGCTGACACCGATGGCAATCCTTAGCTCCGCCCTGGTTTTAAGGCTAAAACCAAGTGACTCTTTATGTGTGCCAATGAATCAAGTTTCACACATAAAACGACTTCATTAATGGTGAACCGAACTATGTATCGAATAAACTAAATTTAACCTATTACAAAAATGACTAAGAGTCTTATAAATTATTACAAACCAAAGCAGCGGAAAACAAAATAAAGCGTCTTGGGCTCTACAGGCAGACTCGCCTAGACTTCAGCTCCAGGGTCTTCAATGTTCTCCCAGACTTCTTCTACTGAGCAGTATTTATAAAGGCAAGGTTGAGTACAGAATTTACCCAGCAAGTGTGAGAAAGTATGACATGTGGCAGTAAACAAGAAAAGGCAGCATAGGTTTATTTTGCATAAAAGCACATCATAGGGACACACATCCTATTAAGCACCTATTTACTAAGTGAAAGACATCGCGCCTATAGATTAATCATGCCTACAGCTTACCCAGCTGTAGCACCAACATAAGAACCAATCACAGTATCCCACTGTGATCACCAACCAAACCATACCAAAATCCCACTAATCATGTGAGGGTCCATGCAATGCTTGTGACTGTGAGCACGGCTGTCATGACAGTTTTAACTCTGCAGAGGTTGTACATAATTCTCCACGAGAAGTGATTTCATCCCCCGTTTCCAGTGGACTAAAGAAATCTCTATTATACCTGTGCCATCGCACTCGCACACTTCCTTTGATGTGAGGGCCAAGAGATCACTTCAAGACTTTTCCATGGCTTCCTCCAGTTTGTACGTGCCCACTGAAGTTTCACCTAATAAGGCACTAACTGTAACCTTGGAAAGGCCCCCTTTTGTGCCAGATGATTCCTGGGAGTAACGCTCCCTTCCTCACACATCTCTTTCCAGGCGGATCCAGGTGTAACCCGCTTTTTCCGCTCTACCGGTTGGCACGCACAAAACTGGTCCCCACCACTTACTACGTCAGGCCGCGTCCATTCTTAGCTCGTGGTTGTACGGTAACACATAGGTGGTCGCTCCACGAACCGGTCCTTAGATTTGGGAAGATAACGTACCTAAGGACAGTGCCAGTAACCCCGCACACAGCCCTACACCAACCATATCATCCAAATCACTAATCTCCAGTTGCTATTAAATGACCCATTAATCCTCGTGAAGCAAGTATGATAATAAGTTAAATTAATATCACCCATCCCGACAACAGCAAGCTAAGCATGTAATGTACCTAACAAAAAGGTAAACTAGGGCGACAAGGCATAATAAGGAAAGACTAGGTAATCCTAACAATAGGTGCGCAATCAATTTGACATAAGCATGCAATCTACAAGATAGAGTTTTTGTAAAGTAGGCATAAGATGGTCAAAGACACTTGCCTTGCTGCTCCTGGAAATAGTACTCAATTGCTTCAAATTCCTGCTGTGAAAAATCCTCGTATTGCGGGTTCGAAACAAAGTCGCCTAATGCACGAGAGTACAAACAATCAATCAAATGCAACAAAACAGACCAAGATCAGTATGATTATGTCATGAATGCATAGGTTATTTTGATATGATCATTTTGGTATATTATTCGCTGAAATCGGAGTTACGGTTTAAATGTTATAGCATTTATAAGGTTCAGGGACTAATCTGTAATTAATAATTAAGTACTGAGGACCTATATGTAATTTACAAAATTATTTAAGGACCAAAATTTAATTTCAAAAAAGTTCAGGGGTTTAAATATAAATTTGTCATTAGGCGGGGACTAATTTATAATTAAAAATAAGTATAGGGGCTTTTCTGTAAAATTGTCATAATTAATTATTATTAAATTAATTATCAGTTAATTATTATTATTAAATTAATTATTAACAATTATTAAATTTATTTCTCAGACTAATAACATTATTAAATATTTTATTATTTTATTTAGTAATTATCGAATTAATCTGAAGTTAATTAAATTAATTTTCTAATTTATTTTAATTAACCGGCCCTGCTGACGTCATGCTGAGGTCATGCTGACGCAATAAAGGTTTGATTTATTTTTATTCAAAAAACATGGTTTAATGTAGGCCCTTGATTTCAAATTGAACGGATTCGTTTACTAGGATGACGTGGCTTAATCTAGTGCGTTGGATTTGGATCCAATGGATGAGGCAATTGGGGTGACGTGACTTGATTTGGACCTTCGGATGTGGATCTGGTGGCCGAGGTTTAAATGGATGGGTGCATCTAATGTGATCCGTCCGATCGCTCTGGCCTCGGCGTCTCGGCGGCTTGGTTGGCCGACGCGGCTAGAGGGCTGGCACGGCGGCGCCATTGATGCTCCAGCTCAGTCCGGCCCGTCAAACCTAAGCTTTTCATAGATTTCGCCCAAGAGTCTAGGGGCTATCCCTTAAGGTTTTTCAGGTCTCGATGACGCGATCAGTGCTTTTTCAGAGCCGAATCATGGGAACTACATCCATGTCTTTTTCTGGTCCTTTTGTCACAAGGTGATCACGTAAACCAGGGGCTTTATCCATGGAAAAATATGGTCCCACGATGCGGGCTATCACTTATATCGAAGGCCAGACCACGAGCAACTCGTGTCCACTTTCTGGTAGTCTTGTGTCCTACTGACCTCCTAGCGGCTCGATATGATAGTCTCAAGTGACGGACCGAGTCCTACCCAAGATAGGTTTCGTGGTTGCACGGGGATCACTAAGTTGAGCATCCAACGAACCGGTCCTTATATGGCAGGGGCGATGCGCTCATCTACGGCAGGTGGACTGCACCGAAGAGCGACACCTATCACACAAATTCACTAGCACCAACACCTTTCGTGAGCCTCGCCCCACAGCCAGAACCTCCCCTCTTCACCTAGCCACAAGCTGCACTAACACCCACCCCACTTTATTTGTAATAATGTATAGACCGGTGTACGGTGTGGTGATGTCAAAGCATCACGAGGGGTCCTAAGCATACTAGTAATCAAGGCAACTTTTCGGTCATTAAAATAACTAATGATGAAAGATCCTATATTTACCAGGTAGACAAGGCATATTATACTATTAATGACAAGTAATTTGACATTAATATAAATACACTAGCAAAGTGGGTCATAACTAAGCAATGGTTTTAAACATAGATAACATATCATGCAAGCAATCAATGTCTGGGCTCTAATGGTTGCATTGCGAAATATAGGATAAAAATGATCAAAGGGTGCATTAGAGCTTGCCTTCGAAAGCGTCCTCGGGTTCCTCCTCGTAGTCCGAGTCCTCGGGCTCCTCCTCGCCAAGCTCCTCGTCGGCTACACGTTACATAAAACAATAAGTCTATCGCAAAGCTATAAATAACTTCTATAAATAAAAGAAAACAAACAAGGGTTCTGGATATTTGGTATGTTTCAGGGTGTGGAGCTCGTGACAACGCTTCCGTAGGTTCAAAGATCATTGAAAACGGAGCTCGTATGTGTGTTTTATGCTAAAAAATGAGTTCTAGGGGCTTTTCTGAAATTTTCCAGAATTTCAGCAAGGGGCTGATCTGAAATTTCTAAAAGAGGCTGTGGGAAAATGCTAAAATAACTGGGCTAAGTGTGAATTTTCCTAGTGTGAGGGTGCTACTGGAAAAAATGGGATTTTCTAGGATTTTTGGGAATTTTTCTTGTACTGGAAAAGTCCTGGAATAACTTTTCGTGTGCACTGGTTTGGGTAGCCGTAGCGTTTTGCCATGTGTGGCTGACGCGCAGGCCCCCCGATGTCAGTGTGAGAGCGCTATGAGGCTGCGCAGTGGGTCTCCGGACCAGAGCTCCCGGTTTCCGTGGCAGAATGCGTGGCGCGGCAGGGGAATATGATGGTGCTGCGCCGTGAGGGATTGGGCGCGGCGAGATACTGTCGGGCCGCGCGATGGTGAGCCTGGCAAGGCCTTGCGGCATCCCGAGGTCAACTCCCGGCAGGAGGAATGATGGCGCGGGTGTGGCAAGCCGGATTGGTGAGCGGGAGCGCGGCGGCGGGATTTGGGGCGATTCGCCGATATTCTTCACGATTCCCAGCTTGGTCGGCGCGCGGAGGATCCCTGGAGATACGGTCAGGGAGCGAGGAGTAAAGGCGCGCCGGGGGACACGTTGAGCAGGAGCTCGCGCGGCCATTGGCCATGGCGCAAGTGTCCGCGTTGGAGGAAGGAGGGCGCACGTGGGCTTGGGCCGGCAAGGAGCGAAAGGGAGCGGAGCAGCCCAGGCGCGGTGGCGGGGAAAGAAAGGAAGAGGTGGGCTGGACCGGCAGGGGAAGGAAAAAGGAAAACGGCCCAGCCGCGGTGGAGAAAGGAAAAAGGAAGGGTTGGGCCGGGCTGGAGTAAAGAAGGAGAGGAAATGATGGCCCAAGGAAAAAATTCAAATTCTGGGAATTTGAATTGTCTCCAAGTTTGAATTTGGGGAAAATTTTTAGGGGTTGAATATCCAGAACCTCTCCAATACTAAGAGAATAAAATAAGAAGAAAAAGGGAAAGAAGGCGAGAAAAGAAAATCAACCACTATTAAATCCCAAATTTTAAATCAATGGGGTTGATTTTACGAGGCATGGTGGAAGAACCAACTTCTCCAGCCTTTGCTATCTGAAGAAAATATTGGGGAGGATGTAACAAGTTCAAATGGTTGACAAAAATGTCATTATAATTTTTTCCGTGCTGTGTTACATGAAACTCTCTAAAAAACACAATTGTTTAAAGTTCCCTGCTTGAAATAGCCTAATGACATATACGAGCACATGTCCTCGTTAATATCTGTCAGTACATTGTTGAACTGGGTAAATAGATTGAAGAGCTTTGATATGTAGTCATGTAGCTCAATCTGTGTAAGGGATAAAAACGAATCGGATCAAGCAGTTTTGATGGTAAAAAATAATCCAGAATTATATAATATAACATATGATGGGAAAGCCTTCCTCATTGTGCAACAAAATTCAGGAGCGAACATATGAAACAAACAAATGGCATAACAAAACATATTGTTTACCACAGTAACATAGGATTAAACTGCAAAACCAAGGATAAGACAAACGCGTCGGCCACTTTAGTCCAGTCAACTTCTGCATATACAACCATATGAATGTTGTAATTTCCAACCGCGCCAGCAAATTTTCCAAATACCATCACCTCCGAACTCTATATCAGATCACATCGATCATAATACCCTATCTCTTCAACGGTAATGATCCCCTTATCACTTCAACAGTAATGATCCATAACTTCAACGGTAATGATCCGTACAACAACAAATTCGGACATGAGATAAAAGGCAAGTTGTATGAATCAACCAATTCAAACAAGAGTAGATAAGACTCCAGCACCTCGTAATACCCATCTTTTCAATGTTTGTCATCTCTTTCCCTACGGTTGTTGGTGATGCTGGCTACAATGCACAGATGGAAAACAGCATTAAATAGAATTCCAAGCAGGTCTTCTAGACACGCGCATGCCATTTACCTACAGGCAATCAAGCAACCCAACTATTATTGAGGTAAACTCTAAGTTTATATAATTCAACAGAAGATATTTTAACATGGAAAAACAGGATATGTTTTTGTAGCCCTTGTGCTATAAGTTAAGAGAAAAACTTATCTAACAAAAAGTACAATTCATTTAAATTTATGACAAATTTGACATAAACTAAAAAACATGAATTTTGGTAGCATAGCACTGCGAGCATCTTATACCATGTCATAGCAAGTGACAAAAATAGAATGTTCTTTGTGCATATGTACAAACATATAGTATTCCATTTCAGATTAGATGGCGTCCTAGAGTTTAAAATTCTTTCCAAAATATGTCCCAGTGTAACTTCAGAACAAAGTTTCCATTGGTTACCCATACTTATATGATTAAACGATGGCATAGCAGCAGTCTGAGCTTGGGTGTGCTACTAGCTGAAGGTAGGTTGAGTCATGCTAGCCTGCGTAGGAGAAGATGATGGATGTGAGTAGCTTTGAATGAGGGCAGCAGAGTAAAAGTTGCTTGGTTTCTCCCATCCTCCTAGAATGTCATGTAAATTGAGAAGGAGGGAGTATGGCTTAAGATATGATATACTGAAGGTGGTTTTCATAACTGTCCATGAGTCTGAGCCAACATAGTGTGGAATGAATTTTGAGTTGCCAAGGAACAGATTGCTTTGCATATGTCAATCAGAACAGGGAACATAACCTTATTTAACCCCTCTTTAAGAGCCAATGCAAGTGAAAGATTATTGGTACCTTCGGAGGTACATCCAAAATGGAAGAGCTCAAATAACTGGGAAAAATCAGAATGGCATTCAACTTATAAGATAGCCAAAAGAAATATGAACATAAACAGATCCATTCCAACCTGGCAGTCAGCATACCTTTGCAATCTCTGTATTCGAGCTGCACTTGCGCTTCAGGAAGTACTCAACATCTCAATTTTATTTACTTCTTTTGCAACATCAATGCAAAAATTCTGGAAAATCGCATCCAAGAAGAGCCGGGTGTCGTCATTGAACGGTGGGACATCAGTGATCCCAGGAATTTCTGAGAGTTTGAGCAGCCACTTGATCTGCAGAACAGAAGTCAATCCAGACCAGACTACTGCACTCACTCAATGCTCAATTCTCCAATCTAAGATTACGTGTAGCTCTATTACACAGATTGTAGACTGAGGAGCATGAATATCGAATATGCCTGGACTGAAACAGGTACTTCAATGAGGACAAGGTATCTGACAAGGTCAAATTCGCTGAAGGTAGGCATAAGGTCCTTGATAAAGCGATCGTACCGGATGTCCATGTTGGAATTTGGACTCGAGCCCAACGCTGCTGGAACACTAACTCATGAGAGAGAGAAAGGAGCACGTTGAACACAGAGAGGATTTGTGGTGCTGCAACTGGCAGCATTTATGCTCTATTCCCTTGCTTATAAAGATGGAAACAACCGACTTGCAGGCCTCTACCAGGCCATAGTGTGGCATGCTGCCGCGTGACCCATGTTAGATTACATAGTAGGAGTGCCCTCCTTCTAAGCGAACTACTCGCTGAGGTAGATCTCCAGTCGTTCATGAGCCGGAGAGAATGGCATGGACTTGACTGCCTAAACGTTAAGACTCAAGGAAAATGGAAAATTTGACTGCTACTCTAAGCACAAAAGGATTATTTCTAACAGTCCAGAAGCGAGAGTGCAATCAGACAGAATGTGTCCTTCATCCAAGTCCAAGGGAACAGACCCCTCCATCCAAGTCCAAGGGAACAGACATCTAATAAACAGGGCCGCACGACGCCCTAAAGTGATAAGGAGATCATTACATATGTCTCACGTTTGGATTTTTTTTCCATGCTAGTGAGTTTAATCAAAATTAATTTCCTTTAAATTTAATAAAAAATATTTTAAAATTAAATAATTTCTAATATAAATTTAACGGGCTGAATCGGGTCGACATGGCACGGGCCAGGTCGGGCTCAGGCAGACTCCAAAGCGGCTGGCTAACTGATTGGGTCATGCCGTGTTGGCCCATGGGTATTCTGTCCAGGCCCAAGCACGATCTGGCTTACATGGGCTGAGCTGGGCCTTCGGCCTGTCGGGTTGGATTGGGTCGGGCCGAACCCGCACCGTACTGATCCAGATCAACCTACCAGGCTCGGTTAATCGGGCTATGCTCCAGCATAGCAGGCTAATCGGGCCTACGATTAGACCCAAGTACAATCCATGTCGTGTCTTGTGCCAGCATGGCGCACCTAGTCGTCGTGCCAGGTTGTGCTCGGGCCAGGTCAAAATCACTAAGCCTAGAGCTGGCCCATTTAGCTCGGCCTCGCTAGTCAGCTATACCTCTCCTTGGGTTGACACTTTTTTTAGACTCTTTGGATCCACACTTGATTCTTTTCTTAGCATCAAAAGAAGAGAGGTGGTGCTGCCGTGGGTAGATAAATAGGTGTGACCCATGGGTTGAACCCATGGGTGGGTTGATTTGGTATAATTAAAGCAAGGGATTTGAGTTGGGTTGGGTCAAATATTTAACTTAGTGGGTTAGATTTGGGGGCCAAAAATATTTTTTTTGGTTTGGTTTGGGTATGGGGTTGGTTTCACCCCATTAGCAGTCCCAGGGGAAGGAGCCGGCGGAGATCTGGGGCTTCGATTTCAACAGATCCCATGATAACATCTTTTAAAGAATGGATGGAGTATTTGAGATTAAACAGTTTCAAAAGGGTTATGTATGTGTAATTATAATTATTTTTTTAAATATGATACGATGTGGTCATTACTAGAAAAACTATGCTAACCATTGTTTTTCAAAGAAATAATTCTTGGCTAATTTTGTTAAGTGAATCTCTGTTCTAGTTTTAAGAATTAGTCACAGAGAATAAAAAAAGAAACACTTTGAGACACAGAATCACTCTTCATCAAGTAATAACTTCTCGTAGAGAATCACTTATACAGAATCTCTGCCAAAAGAGTCTATATCTCAAATTTTACAAAATTGTATTAAATTAATTCTCCTCTAAAACAAACAGTCTAAAAGTGATTGAGTTGTTAGATTTATGATAGGAATATTTAGTACCAGCAATTTCAAGGATACTACAGTTGCGTATATGAATGTCTTTGAAGTATTATAAGTATAAATATAATGAAAAACATTTAGTCTGTGAGAAGAGAGTAACTAAAGAACTTTGCGATTTGTGATGTAATCCCATCTATATTTATTTGTCTTCGACTTCAATAAAATGGCTACATTAGAACGACGGATAGATAAATTCTGAGTGCAATAATGAAATAGTATTGTTCTTTTTTACAACTGACACCGTACTGGTCGAATGCATAGGGACTAGGATAAGAGTATAAAAAAGTTAATTCCAAATGCAACGTTATCTAACGGGAGAAAAGACAACTAGTTCTCAAAAAGAGATCTCTCTTCACGCAATAAAAAGGGTAGTTTGGAGCTAACAAATTTTAGTTTTTGGGCAAAAACAAAAAAAATATAGTTTAGGGATGATCAAGGCTAGGGCCAAACTTAGAGGTAGTAAAATAAAGGATGTGCTTGAGTAGGCGAATTTACAAATTTTTTGAATAAGACGAATGATCAAATGTAAAATTTTTTAAAGTTTAAAAAAACATTTATTTTAAGATGGGTAGAGTACGTGCAAATTACCACCGTCAGGGAGCAGCACCGCATAGGCCATCGCCACCACCCTTGGCTCTCGTCTGACCCCATTGTGGAGCAACAAGAGCGTGCTAGTGGGCTGGGCCTAGTGGGCTTTCTAGAGCCTGTGCGTTATGTGCATCCCGACCAACACTCACTTTTCTTTTTATTTATTAATCATGGGACATGCATATAACTGGATTGAATTTATTAAAAGTAGGAAAATTTGTCTATTCCTTACTTTCTTCTTGTTTTCATAATTTGAATCTAGAAAGATACTAATCAAGCGGTTTTCAAAGTGATTTTGATTCAGATATGAATTGTTTCCCAGGAGACTATGAAACATTATGTTTCTTGGTGAGTCTGGATCAGTCCCAAACGCATCTTAAAGTATTAATTTGTTAGCTCATCTCATGCAATGAAAGAGGAAACATTATTACATATAATGAATTGGTTATGTTTGTATTTTGCTTGTCACTCACTATATAGAGTAGAGAAGACTTGGAGGACTGGGGCAAGTGGGGAGACCTCCAACTACATATTTAGTCCATGACATAATACTAATTTCGATCAAATATAATCAAACATCCCTAATAGTCACTAGTCATAAACTTTGAGACAGAAGAAGAAGCAGAGGTCAGAAGGTAATGGCTCATTTAGAACATAGGAATTTTATAAAAATTTTGTAAGAATTTCACAGGAATCAATTCAATTTCACATAAAAATACAGAAAAGGGAGGAAATTCTCAGCAGTAAACTTTCCCTAGCGAGCTTTATCGCACAATTGCACAGAAATCTATCGGAGAAAAAGATAGTATGAAAGGCGGTGCTCGTTGGACTGCTCCATCGAGGATTCGGAGACGAAGCCATGACGGGCATCGATCGTGCACTGCATCTCCTAGGATTATATTCCCTCCGTTCTCAAATTATTGTCGACGTTACTTTTTAACATCAACTTTAACCCTTTGTCTTATTCAAAAACTTAATTAAATTTTAAAAATTTATAAGTTGTAATTCAAACACCTTGACGATAAAGCAAATTATAACAAAATATATGAAATTTATCATATTTTTTTAATAAGACGAATGATCAATATTGATGTTTGTAGTCAACGGCGACATAATTTGAGAACGGAGGGAGTATTAAGCCTAGAGCATCTCCAACAGCCCCATTAACTCACCCTAAATCAAATTATGAGGAAATTGTGTAAAAATCCTCCTCCAAAAACTCCCTTAAGCACCTACCTAATTTTGAAGTTCTCCAGAAATCCCCTATCCAGAGTTAGATCTAAGAAATTTTCTGAGGTTCTCAATTCATCTTTGGTGCAACTAACCGTGGGATCGGCTTGGCTCAAATTTAAATTATATTTAGAGGAGCTGTTGGATGAAGTGATTAAAATGGACCATGAAATTTCTTTGGCTGTCCCCAAAAGATGGATGATTTTATTGAGAAAATTGTAGAAGATGCCCTTAAGCACTAGATTTGGGGAAGCTGTAAAACAGAATAAAGAGAGAGATTTGGGAATGCACACGCACACAATAGGTGCTTTTGCATCCATTGCTTATATAGCCATGTACAAAGGAATAAACATTCCTGATTACAAGGAGTAGATATGCACAAATCGTGTAATTAAACAACAGACTTTTTTGTACCATATATACACATTAACAGGCACCAAACAAACAGGCCCTAAGTAGCTGTCTGGGCCAAATTAAGTTGGGTTATGCTCTGTATCGGCACGCATCTATGTATCTCCATCTTTAGAGAAAGTGTTATGATTTTGGGAGAATAATAGAATTGTATTGGTCGGTACTGAGCCTACGTACTATCATGGTTACATTTTTTTAATAATGGAATAAAAGATTCCCGCTTCTGTATCTCAAGAAGATGTACATAGCATCTTATACAATAAAAATGGGCTTAACCTCGCAACATAGCAACATAGTTACCACATAACAAGATAGAAAATATCCAATAAAATAAAACTAAGTGTTTCGATTCCATTCGTGAAATTCCAACCAAACTTGGCAAAGACTTCTATCATCATCCCCAAAAATCTACGGGGCTCTTTAAATTTTTTTCTCGTCTCCTCTTCATCGTGGCGGCATGGTTACATGTATAGGGGTGGTAAAAGTGGGTTCAGGATCGCCTGCCAGTCCTTTGAAGTCACGATGTGACTTCGGTCTCCATCGACCGTTGAAATGATCCAATGGCTTTCGCTTCATTTACCATCCGAGAGAAAAATCCTGAGACTATTTGGCTCCGTAACAACTCTAAAAAATTGCAGCATATTTTAATATATCTATATTTTATCATTATAGTATTTAAAATATAATTACTAATTTTATAGTACTTAGTTTTGAATAAGACAAATGGTTGAGGTTGATATTAAAAATTAACAATACCAATATTTTAAAATCGAAGAGAGTATTTGTATGTTGATCTAAATGGCTGGACGAATCTGAGGGCTAAACATGACTCTTTCTATTTGGACTGAAGTTTTAGGACTCAGTCTCGATAGCTGTGCTAACGCTACGATTTTGCTAATGCAACAATCTAAAAAAAAATATTAACTTAATAAAATAATATATTGACATTAAAATTTTAAGTTTCTCATTCTTCACCATTAATATTAAAAATACTAACTCAAAATAAATTTGTTTTATTTACTAACAACTTTTTTATATCTTATATATTTGCTCCGAATAGTTGTATTTTGTTAACTAACAATGATGTTTATGGGTCTAAGTTCTGGTAGATTCGGAAGAGCTCGTCTGTTAGATTTGTAATGAGTATCTGTGGAGAGATTTTATTCTGTCAGATTTGTAAAAAAGGATAACTCTGAGTGTATTTCTCCGTCTGTACGTAATCTAACTAATTTCTATTGGGGACTTTTTACTAAGTATACATAGAAAAGAAAAAACTATGCTTTTTAAAGATAATATAAACAGTAGACATCTGAACCATTCATTCATCTATTCCATCAAATTTCAACCCTTAATTTATATCCCAATCCAAACCCATTTATTTATTTATTTTATTGTGAAATAATTCATTATTAGAAATACTTTAAGCATGACTTTTTATTTTTATATTTTCTTAAATTTTTTAAATAAGACGACTGGTTCAACATGGATTTTTAAAAATTAAAAACGTCACTTATTTTGGGACGAAGAGAGTATAATAATAAAATATAGATTATACTAAAATATTCTGCAATTTCTAAGAATTGTTATAGAGCCAAATAAAATCTAATTCAGTCCTAAAACTTCGTCCAAATAGAAAGACCCATGTTTAACCCTCGGATTCGTCCAGCCCATTTAGATCAACATACACATACTCCCTTTGATTTTAAAATATTGATACTGTTAATTTTTAACATCAATCCCTTATTTAAAAACTTTAATACTGTAAAATTATTAATTATATTTTAAGTACTATAATAATAAAATATAGATATACTAAAATATTCTGCAATTTTTCAGCGTTGTTACGGAGCTAAATAGTGTCAGTATTTTTCTCGGATGGTAAATGAAGCGACAGCCATTGGATCATTTCAACGGTCGATGGAGGCCGACTGAAGGCAGGCGATCCTGATCCGTAGAAAGGCCTCCCCTCACTGGTGCTTTCACATTCCGTTTTGACTATTTTTAAATTTAAGTCAAAATTTTATGTAAATCTGATCCGACCTTTTTATAGTCCGGTCATTGACTAAGCTAAGTTAAAACTTTTGACCCGTTTCCACCCCTATCTACAGGCAGTAACTCGAGCAGTGTCGCAAATGCACACAAATGTACAATTGTACACATCGAACATTTAGGTAAAACCTAGGAAAGTATATAACAGTCATGGTAAACATATTTCAGATAACAAGGTTTTGTTGGCTCACGTGAAAGATAAACAAAAAAACGCCATTGCAGATCTCACAGCACCAAAGGTGCGGCAAAGGCAGCAACCATAGCAACCCACATGGCAACAGCCCTGCCGTGCCGGCACCCTGCCGGCGCTCCGGAGAGCGGCGCGTAGTACTCTGGCGGCACCGACGGGAGGCCACGGCCGTGCGCGACGGTGACTTCGAAGCGCATCCCCTTCCGGCAGTGCTCCCCGTCCCAGGCGTCGGAGAAGAAGTAGTTAGCGCCCTCCGACGTAAGCATCACGGCCAGGAACGCCGCCTCAGGCTTCCACCCGCTGCTTCCGTTCGTCGCCACACCGGCGCAGCAGCTCTTGTACACGGCGGCGTTGGTAGTGTGCACCACCGTGTTGCCCGTATCCGTCTTGAAACCTTGTACCAGCCACATGTCATAACGGACGCGAACAATGTCAGTCGCCAATGTTTGAGCTCCTACTCTGTTTCGATGGAATGAGAGAGCGCGAGATGACTTACTGAGGTAGTCGCCGAGGTAGAACGTGCGGTTCGCGGCCCAGGCGGAGTAGTTGGCGGCGGAGGCATTGGCTTTCCAGTCGAAGAACCAGCCGGTACCCTCGCCGACGGCGTGGTTCGTGCCGAACGGCGGCTGTGGCGACGTCGTATTCTTCTGAGAGCTCGCCGTGGCATTGCCGGTGGCGCCCGGGCTCGCTGTCACATTGCCTCTGGTTGCCGAAGCTGTGGTCGAGAAGGCGATAAGAATCAAAACTCCGATCGTCACTAGAGGATTGGCCATCGCTGGTGTCTGGGAGAAAGCTGCTGACCACGGGCTGCCACTGCTGTAGTGTGCTCTGGATCCTCAGATGCTAGTTAAGCTGGTAACTGAGTAGATCTCGCCAGTGAAGTTGTTCGTTTTTATGTCAACGGTGTACTGCTGCGTGGGAATCCAGGTGAGGTCGGGGCCGGCTCAGAATAGTCTATGCGGTCGTTGGCACGATTAGATCTGTGGCAAATTGTTTACTGATGGCGATAATCTCTGACTAAATAGTAACCTTGGGCTGCTCGACGTAAACGGCATGGACTCGTTGTAACTATCAAAGTTGTGGAATACTTATCGTCATCAGCGCAACTTGACAGAAACATTCAGAGCTTCAACCACAGAAGGTGATCACAATACACTGGTGCAGAAATGTTCTTAGGGATAAATAAACAATTTTTCTTCAGCTGAACTACAGTCATAATACATTGGATTATATATTAAGAAATTCTTACCATTTTTTTCCTGAGAACGATGGAACAGAAAACATTTGTATCGGATAACTCTGCTTCTGACAAGTTAGTATCAGATTTATGAAAGGTAATGTTTATAAATATACACGTTGCATCGAGCTTTCTGACTTCTGGTTGACACAATAGTTGGAACTCTGTTTCAAATTGAACCTTCTAATATGATATGCAAAGAAGGCTTCTTACCCTAGCAATGGTACACCTACAAACAAATCTTAGTACTATTCACACCAAAAACTATCTATGATGTGTTGGATCTACTGTTCATAAGGATAGTTGTAAGCAGTTTGTAATATTTATTTGTAAGTGGAGCATTCCTCTACTTACCTTGTATTTGTCAGGGCGTGCTATTGAACAATGTTACTAACAAATTAAGCAAACTACTAAAAAGTTTAAGCCCCCTTTGGAACACGAGAATTTTTCTCATTTCTT
>BCLG01006538.1:0-17386 GCA_001602295.1 Zoysia matrella | reverse complement strand
CCAAACATGACCTTGCACTAACTATTTTGATGTTGGCTTGCCTTTAAATAAAAATATTGTAAGCTACAAAAATATTTCTGAAAATTATCAAGCGAAACAATTTTTATATATAGGTTGCATCCATCATACTGTGACAAAACGTTATGATTTTTTAGACCACCTGAGTTTTGAACTTTAAACACCAGTTATGAGGAGAATATATCTCCGATATCGCTAATGGTTTTCAACAAACTATCTTTCAAGTGTTTGACCATTTTTACATATTTTCTTATGCCAAACATGAACACTACTGATTGTTATTCGTAATACATTTCTTTGTAGCTGTTGGGTTTTAATATACAGACATACCTGTCAGTAGATTTATGTGAAATTGTTTGAACGGTACAAACTTGTTGAATTTGGTTTCACAAGCCAAGTGTTGACTCATGTATTTTAAAAGGAAAAGACCGCAATAATCAGCTATTGCTTATTCAGCTTTCAGTCCATTGTTGACTAATCAAAAGCTGACACGTATAGCATGCTTGCATTGAGGATAAATCTGAAATTTGGCTGGTTTCTTTAAGTAATTAGATCAACTGTTGTTTCTAATAGAAAGGAGAAAAATGATGACTAAACTAAGGTCATGTTTGGAACCAGCAAAGATTATTATAATTTAGATTATGGAGGTAGTTTATATAATCTGGTTTATAAACATAATCTAACAAACGTGTTTGGAGGCCAAATTATAAAAACTACTTATCCATTTTTTCTGACTAATGACCTATAAGGGTAAAATTGTCATTTGTCTAACATAATCAAATTTTAGGCACAATGAATTTATTATAATCTGAGTTTTTAGTTTTTATAATCTAGACACGTTTGAAACCACTATTATTATATAATCTAGATTATAATAATTTGGCTGGTTGAGTCAGTTTTCTGTCCTCCCGCCCATATCCCACCCAAAACCACCAGCACCAAATAGATCACATGAAAAAATTATACAATGCCGCTGACCACCAGATGCGCTACCAATCTGACACGGCACTACCTAATAGTAGTAGGTTACGTACTGCAGTAATTGAACAGTTTAATTATGTGATGTTTATCTCCATAGTTTTAATGTCGACACGATTTGTATACACCGTTATCATTTATATTCTTCATATTTCTACGCGTAGAATACCATAGGAGTAGATTCAAACAAAAATATACAAAATGGGCATTGATGTCGCCGTTGATTTTTAAAATCAACTTTGACCATTCGTCTTATTCAAAAAATTTACTTGAATGTGTAAAATTTTAAGTTGTGATTCAAATAACTCAAATGATAAATCAAATTATATCAAAATAAATGAAATTTATCAATTTTTTTGAATAAGACGAATGGTCAAAGTTGAATTTAAAAATCAACAGCGACATTAATTAAAGAACGAAGAAAGTAAGTATTAACCACAAACTAGATGAATATAAATGAAAAAAATATTGAAATCCTTCTCTAACAACAGAAGAAAGAAATAAGCACCAATACGAAATTGCATTTTAAATGTAGAAAACCTTGTCCTTTTCTCCTGAAGAACTCAAGAAAACCTTCAGCTACTTTAATGAATTCCTGTGAAGATATTTACAAGTAAAAAATGTTAAAGACAGGGCAGTGGGTGTACCACCACTTGAAGCCAAAGGGCAAAAAAAAAAAATCAAGAATGAAGAGAAAAAATGAGACAGGAAGGAGTGTAAACCACAAACTAGTGTTTCCAACGAAGTTGAACCATGCCGAAACCAAAAGCACAACCCAGGCCTGCCTCCACTTTTGGCCCAAGAGTCAATGATTAACATATAAAATTGAAGCCTCCTTCGTGGTGTACTCAGTTGGAAGAGATTGCATTTGTAGCTGACTAACATTTAGCGATACCCCCTATATTCTTAAATTGTTATCACTGCTAACTTCGAAAATCTTCTTTTACAATTTGTTTTATGACAAAAAAATTAATATAATATAATTTTTTATAATTTACTATATCATTACTTTTATTTGAATAATGACTTATAATTTTACACATGTCAACTAATTTTTCAATAAGATGAACGATTAAATTAAGATAACATAATGCTAAAAATCAATAATGACAATAATATTTAGGAACAGATGGAGTACGTTTGAAAACACCAAAAAATAATTATACATTAGACACGTCTAGGTCCTAGCAATCTCTAGTTGCCGGAGCCAGGTAAAAATTGTTAAAAAAACGATCAGATTTACGTTTTCTTGGTGAAACAGTTCCATTCATGTTTCACCAGTAGGCTGGTTTTCAGTTTTAAAAGTTTTATTTTTTTTAAAAAAAATTAGAAATTAGAAATGGTAAAACTGAGATGCATGTAAGCTAGTGAAATGGGTTTAAAAATTTGAAAGGTAAAAACCGACGAAACCACTTGATAAACCAGTTGGTTTACTATAGCATTTCAAAAAAATGTTGTTTAAATTTTGAGTGGTTTTTGAGCGGTTTCTCTGATAAAATATACCGCAAAACCAGACTGTTGTTCTGCAGTTTAAACGGTTTCTTCAACCTTGGGTGGGGCCAGTCAACCTGGTTGTGGTACGTCCATGTTCTGGGCTTTACTATCAGTGGGCTCAACTTGGTCGAACGTCCGCTTGGCTTTCTCCCATCACGAAGGAGACATGGCCGATGGCAAACTCCTGTTGCAGCCCATTGTATCATGAGCGTTGATATCGATGCTTCTGCACCTTATATGTAAACTTTGAAATATGAGAAATCCTTATCCTGTTGCTGCATTCAGTACGTAATACGTCAGGTTATTGCCTCCTTTTCACTGTTAGCAATATCTTTGTAATACAAAGGCTACCTTTACACTTGTCGTGACATAAATTTGTCTGATTATGACTGCACAATTTAACTTTGTATCGAAAGTTCCATGGTCATGTAAAAGATTTAGGGGAATTTTCTCGTTAATCTTGTTTTAATATAACAAATTTTATCGGGTGAAGTTCGAGTTGAAGCTGTACATCTTATGTCGCCCACCTCAATAGACAAAGGAAGAAATGTGACTGGAAGATAATTAGATTTTCATATTCGACTAAAAACTACATTTCTAGAGGAAAATTTCTATATATCCATATTTCATTTATTGCAAGAAATGTGACAGGAAGATGCCCAAGATCCAAGTTAGTAATTGAGAACTAGAAAATTTGTCTATTGATACAATACCCTTTTATTTTGTCTCCAGCATCTTATGGAGGGGCCATCATTTGTATAGCAAGCATACGAAAACATTCTTGCTGCAAAATGGAGATAATTTATTGAAAACCCCATCACTAACAAAGGCATCTTTGTAAGCGAAAAAAAAGACACCGGCACCAAGCGAACACAGAAACACACACAAATGTTGGGTTCAGTTTACACTCACTGGGATGCTTATTTGCAAAAACAAGCGCTAAGAGTGGATCGTTACTTTCAAGTTTTAGCAGTAGATTAAGTTTCAAGAAAATAAATTTAGTTTGCACTATAAGATATCACAATCATGGTTGCTTTCAAGTTTTTAGTAAATATATCGAACAATTCATATCCTCTTCCTTCACCATTTCTTCCTTCAGTTCTTACTATGATGCGACACATTGAGACTTGCAATACTTGTTACTGTGAGGGGCAGCAATTATAATCGATTTACATCCGGCTAGAGAAACCTGATTAGACGACATGTACACCCTTCCGAGAAGTCGTACGCGGCAACCTTTGACAACGATGCCATAGGACCGGTTCGATGTCCACTCCTTCTGAGCGGAGGTCCTCCATGCAATATATACCACGGTAAGGTTATCTATAGTTAGATTCAAAGCTCTCCCTGAAAGGGTTCGGTTATGTCCAGTCACTACGAACATCAAAGCTACATCGGTTTTTTGGTCCCATATATCCACTATGTAATCAGTACTATTCAAACCTGCTCAACAGGGTCCACAACGGTATGGCCCTTAACCGATATAGACAGAGCTACCACACATTGACCATGAGTCCACATAAGAAACATGCCATGTTATAACCTACTTCCTTGTCCGGTCTCCAATTCATTATTTCATATGACATTATAACCCAACTTCATCATTCCTGTTGATAATTACAAACCAAGAGTAAAAACCTGTAGCTTGCGAATGAAGTTTCTATTCACCCGACTTCTACCGTTAATTAATATTCCTAACCTAGCTCTACATCGAGATACCTATACGAAAGGCACTTAACATAGGTAAGGTATCTATCATGCAGTCTAGGGTTTCAATCAACTCGTAAGACCTAATGCACAATACATTAACATATAATATACGGTGACAAAATAGAAACTTAAAAAGAGTTAATGCACAGGGGCTTGCCTTGGCCTTGCTCAAAGTTAGATTCCTCAGCGAATTCAATGTTGTTGAACTCTCTTTGGAAACTTCGAGTCCTATACATGAAATGATATGCAAAAAATGAATTATGCTGGTTTTTAAACTCCGACGATTTGAATTTAAATCACATGCGATAATATCTTTTATTTTCAAGAGAACAGTAGTAACTATAGTTATAACTTCCTTTCACAAGGTTTTCGAAAACTTAAAGTCTACTCTGGTTTGTCCATAAAACAGAGAGGTTATAAACTAATTTTTGACTAAATTTTATTATTTATTGAATCCAAATAGATTTATAAGGATTTGAATACCATTTGAAACCAATATATCATTTTAAAAATCATTTCTGTTGAACATAAATACAAAACTTTTCTAAAACTTAAAGTTTAATTAAATAAAAAGAAAAGTACATTTTCCAAGATTTTATCATGCCATGGAAAGGAGATAATTAATTAATGATGCATTATATGCTCTCAAGTAATTAAATTAATTTCGTGCATAAACTGAAAAATTGTTAACTCCAGAATCTTGTTTAGTCGAGAGGATCCTAAAAAAATTTATTTCACAATTTTAGCACTTAGGATGAATGTTCTACGGATTTTACAAGTTCAAACCGTTGTTCTGTTAATTAAATAATTAATTTCACAATTAAATAAATTCCAGCCTGTGTTTGGGCTCAGCCACCCAGTGGGCCGAAAGATCCCGGACGGAAAGGGGCAGGCCACAATGGGGCCAAATGCCCCGCCGCCCCAGATCGGTGGGGGCAGCTGATCCCAGCTAAGGGGTCTCGGCTCCCAGGCGGGCATGCCGGCACAGCGGCCGGCCAGTGACTGCGCGCTCGCCGGCGGCCGCACCCAGAACCGTGGGTACCAAAACCATCCGCACGGCTCGAGAAAGATGGGGGAGGGGTCGCCGAGGTGAACCGTGGGTTCCAAAACCATCCGTGTGGCTTGAGAAAGTTGGGGGAGGGGTTGCCGAGGTGAACCGTGGGTACCAAAACCATCCGCGCGGCTCGATAAAGATGGGGGAGGGGTCGCCAAGGTGAATAGCTGACCGGAGACCTACCGGCGTCGAGCGGCGGCTCCACCAAGGTTCGGCGGCGCAGAGAACTCAGTACGGAGGACAAGCGGCAGTGAAACCTGCACCAAAATCTTCACTGAGATGGGCAGAGGGCCGGCGCGGGTGCGGGAGTCGACGAGGAAGGCCGGATGGTGGAATTCAACGGCGAGGCGGCACAGGTCAGGTGACCGACGAGATTCAGCTTCAAAAATTCCTGCACCAAAGTTCACGAGATTGATCGATTGACTTGCTTAGAAGATGTGCTCCAGTGTGATCTACTCAAAGCTGAAAGTAATCGAGGAAGTTCACCACCTAGTCGCGCTGGATTTTGGGAACTCCAAAATCCGTTCGTTCCAGTGATAGAGGAAACAAGCTGGGTGGTGGAGAGCAGGAGAGGGAGGTGACGCAGCTCGTCGATGAGGAATGAGAGACGGAGGTGGCTTGGAGGGCGAGCTCGACGGTGGAGGTGACGGTTGAAAGGATCAAGCACACTGAGAAAGGGGGTTGAATCAGTGAACTTATAAAATTTAAAAATACTACAAATTTAAACTATAAGACCTGATCACAACAAGAGCAACCTAATTAATTCTAATAGACCAAGACCCTTAACAATGCTAGTAGAAAGATAAAGACAACAAGCAAACACTAGCATGATAGCCACAAAGAGGAATCGTAAAGTTAATTATAACTCTACTCAATGGGTATGAAAAGTGGAATATAAATCGAGAGTTAAGAGAATGCTCAGCGATTTTTTCTGAGGTTTCGAAAGGTTGGTGCCTTCCCGTAATCCTCATTGGATCACACCCGTCGGAGTACTGGCCCTTCCCGCTGTTTTTGAAATAGTGTTCTCAAGGGCACGCTTCACTCTTGGAGTGAAGTCACTAGCAATCCGGCTGTAGCGAACAATATCCTCGCGCAGGATCAAGCCTCTAAGGCTCCGAGTGCTTTTTTTAATGTCCCTTTCGAGTGGGGGACTCGAAACCACTCACAAACTTAGCGTCGTCTTTCACAATCTCCTCGGAAGCTCGAACACCTGACTCCTAGCCGGTCTAGGTTGATAAACCAAGAGTAATAGTCAAAAATCACTCCTCCCAAAGCCCTACAAGGTCTAAATGTGTATGAATGCTCCTATTCACTTTCCTACTAGCACCAAAGATCTTCAATCTTGTATTGTGCTCTCTTTTTTGTGTCCCTTAGCCTCTCACAAGTTTGTTCCAGCAAATCAAACCTCAGGAACACGGGAAAACGTCCGCCTCCACAGTTTAAATATGCTCCAAGCTTAGAGACAACCGCTGGAACGTGATGTCATAAAAGTGATTGCTTTTTCCAGTCACGGGACTGTCCAGTGACTCTCCAAACTGGATGTCCGGTACACCACCAGACTTCCGATGACTCCATCTTTCAACCAGGAAAATACCCTCTCTGAAATCCATTCCGTATGACACCGGACTGTCCAGTGTATACCTTTACCGGACTGTCCGATGACTACCACTTTTGGAATTCTAGCGATACCTTTTTCAAGACTTCATCTTCAGGCTCACCGGACTGTTTGGTCACTAACCCGCCGGACTATCCGATGACTTCTTCACTTGGACTCTAGAACACATCTCTTCTAGACTTCGGTCCTCTTTGTTTCAGCTTTTCAGCTGGCTTTTCCAGCTGAAAACTAAGAAGCTGAAACAAACAAGGTTCTGAAAAGCTAGCTTTTAGAATGCTGAAAAGCTAGCTTTTGCAGAAATGAACTAAAAGCTGAAAAGCTCACTGAGTGCTGCTTT
This sequence comes from Zoysia matrella, assembly GCA_001602295.1. Taxonomy (NCBI): domain Eukaryota; kingdom Viridiplantae; phylum Streptophyta; class Magnoliopsida; order Poales; family Poaceae; genus Zoysia; species Zoysia matrella. The sequence continues at coordinate 10,180 of BCLG01006538.1, read as the reverse complement.
TTCAGCTTTTGGTGTGCAGAGAAGCTAAATGTATATTACAAAAGCTAATTTCACCAGTCAGCTTTTCAACTAGCTACCACCCAGCTTTTCTAAAAGCTTTAGTTCAAACAAAGAGGGCCTTCAAAACTTCTAGTTCGCCGGACTGTCCGGTGACCTCATCGAATGTCCAGTGACTCTTCTAAAGTTGAAAACTTGGGTCTTCTTTTTTCAACTTGACTACGGCTTCGCTTGCATTGCTTCCTCTACCATCTTCAGTGCGTTATGAGATAACTAAGAGCATATTTATACCTCCTAACACTTGTATGACCCGAGAACGAATGACTTTTTATGAGAAAATCGGGAATGAATGAGTTGACCCTCTTAATAGTACCGGTGATCCTATGGACTCTCTAGCTAGTCCTTAGCTTTGGTTCACTGACGTCCGAAAGTCCACCATGTTAATGTAGAGGGTACCTACAATGACACTTTTATTCACTAAAACCTATTCGTAACTTTTAGGCGACTTCAAAGGTGATGAAGCTTACAATCTCTCCTTTTTTGGTGATTAATGACAACCATAATACTCATATATAATCTCAAACGAAATGATATCAAATAGAAGAAAGAAGCACATCTTAAAAAAATACTTACCCCTTACCTTGATGACCCCCCTAGAAAAATGCATGAGTTCTCCGCCTATGTCCTCCTTTTGAAACTCTCCCTCCCTTCTCGTTTGTTAGCTGTCTCTCCCCCTTTATCATCTAATCACACAAAATGATGGCATCGAGGAAGCATATAGAGAGGAGAGAAGCTACGTAGGCAAAAGTTAATGCACGTTAAGATAATAAGTGAGCGCAAATTATTCAATACAATCACATCACAGGGAGAGATAACCACAATAAATAACAAGGAGTTAGTCCTTAAATCAAGTTTATCTCGATGCGCTAAAACAAGCAAATAAATACAAGCTCATCAAAATAACATAAAGAGCAACGAAATTCGCCAAACAAAAGATCCAGAGCCCTAGCTACCTATCCACGGCCTCCCCTTGGATAGTTAGCCTCTCAAAATGCTACAATCTGGAGTCTCACTCCCGACACTCTAGTCCTAGAAGAAACTAGTCGTGAGCTTTTGCAGCTGGAGAGGCGGGTGCAGTGGCGGCTGATGGCTGCTCCTCTGGTGCTGGCTCGACTACTGCTTACTCATCTCCTCCTGGCTGCTTAGAATCATCAAATGCACTTAGTCCAGAGGATGATGTCAAGGAAGGCTCCTTGACATCAGCTGAAGCTGGTTGATCTGAATAGGTTGTGGCAAAGGCCTGAGCTGCTTTTCTCAGAAGTGTATCTGATGTCAACTAGGATAGCTGCATCAACACTGCTAGATTGCTCGGCTATGGTGGCTGCTGGCTCTGCCTATGATACTGTGGGCGATGGCTCTGTCGGTGCTGACTCAGCTGTGGTAGCCTCAAAGGAAAGAACTCTCGAAGCAAGCAGAGAGCTACCGACAACTGTCCCAGTCTTCAACGCCGAAACTGTCACTCTTGAAGCAAGTAATGCCAATATAGAGAACGAGAAAATCAAAGAGAACTGAGAAGCTGTAATAGGAACACTGACCGTAGTTGTAGAAGAACTGGCTGCTCCAAAAGGTAGAAATGGTGAAAGCGAAGTTGTGAGCAGAGTACTGAAACTGGGTTGCTGTTGCTGTGGCTGCTGAAGCTAAGCTGTGAAAGCTGGCACTGAAGAATAGAGGCTGTGGTGCTGTAGGCTGCAGCTATGAGGGAAGGGGACCCGGTAGCATTGTCGACAGAAAAGTTGGCAATGGTGCTATACCGATCCCCTGTAGGTAAGATGCAATCTATCTAAACTCGGGAGACATATAAGATATAGCCGCTGTCATTTCCAACTGAGTGCGCTGCAACCTCTAATAGAACTCTTTGTCCTACCGTCTTCTTTCCTCAACAAAGTCTCGCCATCCTCGGCCTCTCCTCAATCTGGAGGCGCTCGAGTCGGATCCTCTCCTTAGACTCCTAGCAAAACCTCCTCTAAAAGGCTTGCTCTGTAAGTCATCAACATAGAGCTCATCCTGCTAAAGCATTTGCTCATGATGAACCATTGAGAGATATAAAGCATCTCCTGGTGGTTCGAAGCGGTGAAGGTAAGTCCACATCTCAAAGGCTATGGAAAATCCCACGATCTCCGCAGCATATTGAGGAATCAGACTAGCAACCAGGATAGTAGCAGCCCTGACATCATCATCAATCCACTCGGAGTAGGCAGCGAGCTCCTCACTATACACGTCTAGAGTCTCCTGATAGGCAGAGATAGCCTCGTCATAGGCTGGATTAGCTACATCGGGCGAGGTCGAAGGAGCATCTCCTGTAGGAGCAACAGAAGCAGGAGTCGTAGCCAGAGTACCGGAAGCAGGCGCTGTGGCAGGTGTACCGAAAGCAAGCGCCGTAGCAGGTGTACGCGAAGGAGGAACGTGCTTTGTGGGTAGAGGAGAAACATCCGAACAACAACAATCTCCACAGAGAATGCTCTAGAGACGAAGGCCACACATGTGGATGTGTATGTGCTGAACAAAATCCACGCAGTTGATGCCATCGAATAGCACCGAGCAACGGGGACAGAAAAAATAGTAGATGCCATCGCTGCAGGGGGTACCTTTTTTTTTACTGATTAGAGAAGCCTGACAACTGAAGACACCGTTGGAGGCCTATCAGATCAAACAGACCCGAAACAGAAACGAAACCAACTGATAATAGATGCGACCGAACCTGGAATCTGCGGGCGGACGACCAGACGGCAGCTGTCTTCCAGAAGCGGCAGCGTGGTGACCAGGGACGGCTCTTTGTGCCCGGTGCAGCAACTAGGATGAAAACGGATGAAACAATCGAAAAAAATACCTGTATCATTTTTATTTTTATATTTATTTTGTCGAACAAGAACGAAACGGGAAAGGCAGTAATGAAAACGGTCGGAAAACTTTGGGAAGTCGGAAAAAAAAATCGGACGGTAATACATTGGTATCGGTCGGAAACCGGTAATTCAATTGAGAACATTATTCCCAAAAAATTAATAATGAGATATAAATTTTTTGTTTCTTAACATGTGCATTTCTTTCTTATAACATACGCGTATAGTCCCTCATGACTTTTGCTCCCATAATTGTAAATACGACTTTCTACCATTGGACCTGGCTACTTGGGACGATAGTACTTCGGAACCGAATACACGCTGATGGACGACGAGCGTGCGAGCAGCGACGCTGCGGACGGACGGCCAATGAACGCGCGGGGGACGCGGACTGGGCCATCGTGGGGGGTGAAGGAATGCAGCACGTAGTGGGCCTTTTAAAATGGGCTTTATGGCCTGTTTTCCTGTATTTGTGTAAACACGATGAAAAACGGGATAATCCCGTGTAAAAACGGGATCCCGGTAAAATGAGTGGGGAAACAATCTAACCGTTTTCGACCTTTTTTTTGTTTTCATCCCATTTCTATTTGCCATATTTGAAATCAAAAATGAGCGAGAAAATTATTTAATACGGTACAGGGAGACCAGTCGGGATGAGATTTTTCCGCACCATTTTTATCCCTACCGTTTTCATCCCTACCGGCAACCGGAGTCCCGCATCACTCTGCTTACGTGGACCTGCAGTGTAGATCAGAAGTCACCCTGAATCGGAGCTGTTCCAATCGAGTCGAGGCTGAATCGGGGCAGCACAGGTTTGAGGCGGAGCAGAGTAACGCGCGTCACCCAACGTTGCATCGGGGAGGAAGCCACACCGTGCACATCCAGATTGAAGACAGCAGCAGCAGATCGATGGTGGGTTCGAGACCGACAATCGTTCTGCAGGATCGAAGGTGGGTACAACGGCAGCTCGCATTCATGGGCCCGGATGACCAGATACGAGCGGCGCCGACGGATCGTGGCTAGGGAAGAAAAAAAGAAAACACCGGTAGTACCTCAGATGTCGAAGAGGAAAGCCGGTGACAGGAAGGGGAAGCCGACGGCAGGTCTGGGAAGCCGGCGACAGGATGAAATCCCTAAGGGCCCTTTTGGATTCTTGTAATTGAATTCATTTTAATAATTACAATTTAAACATAGATTAATTAAGTTAATATAGTTGTATAATTACACCCGATGGAAGCGTGTCTCAAAGCACGGCTTCTTGAAAGCATCAGGTAAGAATGTACCCACAATAGTGGAGTAAGTGGCATGATGCATTTGAGCATCGGATCAAGCATAGTATTGTATTCTCCTGCTGAAAGCCACCGGCCTCTGAGGATACTAACGGGTGATGCAAGAGTACCACCCACCAGCCTACCATTTGTCAAACAATAGCTTGGGACAAAGCATCGGCAATGTACATTGATTTTGAGATGCAAGAGTAATATCTCATGCTTTGATAACTTTATGATGACAGATCAAATAAATAGAAGGTATCAATTGATTTAATTAAGTAATTATTCTAGTTTTGTGCTCAATGATTATTTCATTCCGATATAACACACACACACACGCATACACTTACTTGTAGTCTACAAGTTGTAGAGACATGAACATCCCAACGACACACTACGCCAAAGTGCCACAAGGACACGAAATACTACCATCGTCTAGAATCCTGATCAATCATTGACACACAGACAGAAGCATCAGGCGGAGAAAGTCTGGTTTTTTCAGTTTTGTGCGGGGCAACATGCTGACACTGCCAATTCAAGTGAACTCAGTGTGTCTCGTGCAGGGACATAAAATATTGATGTGGGGAGCGTGGAAGAAATAGTTCTTAATGAAAATAATTTAATAGTGATGGTGTTCTTTTTAAGAATTCTCTGCTTTTGTAGATTATTCCCTATTAATATAGCATATTTATCAGTACAACTCAGAAGCAGACACACACTCCCGCTTATTGAAATACGTACGTACACGTGCGATATAGATAGCGAGGGATAGGACAGGGCGCACATATGCATATACATGCACTTTGATTGCGTATGATTCAGAACTCGTAGACATTCTTGCTCTTCTCCCAGCCGGCAGTTTCCTCCTTCTCCCGAGCAACAGCCTCTTCCTCGCGCTTCTTGGCCTCCGCCTCGCTGAACAAGCCGACCCTTTCCTCCACCTTCTGCTTGATCTTCGCCTCATATTTCTTAACCTGTATTGATGCAGAGTACACCCCGTAATTCACTACAACTAGCGCATATACGAAATAAAGTCTCCAATTTATTGCAGAATTTGACTACAGGATAAAAGGCACGTGCGCTGTGCGCATGCCTAAAATGCACAAGCAAGGTTAATTTAAATCATCACGCTAACTTCAATATTCATTCCATGAAGAAATTCAACTACTAAAACGCCATCCGTTTGATGTAGCAAAGCTTTAGTTCGGAGTAGTAATTCAGGTAGCTGATCGGTCCTTGATGATAAGATGATGATCGGTCCACTGCCAGTCCGACACATGTACATAGGACTAGGAGGTTAGCTCATGGAGAAATATAGCGATACTACAGCCCGGCAGTGGACTGTGATGTGCAGATCCGGGGTGGGGGCTCGACATCGACATGGAGCGGCGTCGGAGGAGGCGGCGGTGAGCGCGGAGTCCATAATTAATTGGTTTCCTGATTCTATGCGATCATGCTTACCATATATGATGGCCCAAACTGAGCACCGTTAAAGTCGATGTAGCCTATCGGCTCCATGTGGAAGCTTTGCTGTTGCTTCTCATCCTTCTGGTGCTCCTTGTTGCCGGAGGCCACAGCCTCCGTGCGTGCCACCTGAGTATTGCTCCCCTCGTCCTCCTTGAGCTTGATCAAATCCATGGCTAATTAGTTAAGAAGTAGCTCTTAGTATACTGCAGCTAGCTAGCTACCTAGCAGTATTATGTGAGTGCGGCTGAGCCGGTTTTATAGGCTCAGTCCAATAATTGAAGACGTGATTGTGTGGCCTATCGATCCAAATCTGTTTTTTTAAATAGTATTAATTTAATAGAAAATCGTACATAAGTGGTATGTTTAAAAAAGTACTCCATCCGTCTTAAAATAAGTGTCATTTTGTCTTTTAGAAATTGAAATCGACATTTGATCATTCCTCTCGTTTTAAAAGTTCATAAAAATATAGAAATAAATAAATCATGTTTAAAGTATTTATAATTATAAAATATTTCACAATAAAATTAATAATAATTGTATATTTTTAATAAGAAGATTGGCCAAACATTGATGATAAAAGTTTAAAAAGATGTTTATTTTGAGACCGAATGTGTAGTAGAATTAGCGTTTAGCCGATTAACCAGAAATCCAGTGATCCAGCAGCGCAGCACACAGGGGAAATGTCTGAAGAAAACAGGTTAATCTCGCTCATGTGATTACCGACTAGTCCCTTGGCTTTGTTTGTCGGGCAAAGTATCTTGACAATATGGATATCAGGGTTATGGTTTAAACCGATAGATATATTTTAGGTTGCCTTCTTAGCTTCCTTTATTTTTTAAAGATTAGAAAAAATTCATTGTAGATACAAAGCGAATAATACATCCCCAGCACATATATAATAGACAGAAAAAGGCCCCAGGCCCAATAGATAGGAACCGCCCCTGTTTTAAAATATTGAAACAATTGATATGTAGCATTATCTTTTACTATAAGTCTTATTCAAAAAATAGTTACATATAAAATTATTAGTCATGTTTCAAATAATAATAATAAAACAAATTTTGACGACGGTTTAAAAACTGGAGAGAGTACCTGGTAGCTTAACGATCACATGATGGGTTTGGTTTATGTCGCCGTCGAAAGTACAAATTGATTGGGTGACAGTACCGCCCCACTAGCTAGCTCGACGCTGTTCTAGTGCTGAAATTGGTCTGATCTGATTTGGTGATCAATAATATCACAGCAAGATTTAACATTTTTTTTCTTATGGTTTATCCATAAATGGCATACATTTTCTAAGATATTTGGTTATAATAACTCAAAACTGCAGGAAACAAGTTTCTTGGCCATTTGTAAAACTGTAGGGCAAGATTGTAACATCCCCGGATTTCCTAAATGCTCCATCATGTAATTCGTCTTCTTGATGACAATTCAAAAACTTTGAATCTGTGTCAGCTCAGATGCAAATAAAAAAAACAAAACTTCACCAAATATTAAATTGAAATCCTAGTGAATCAAGCCATGGTTGCTATAATAAAACATGTTCCTAATCACTTATTTTGGCTCTCCCCACAAATTTCCATAAGGTTTCAACATCTAGAAGTGTATATTTGATAATAATGAAAATGAGATAAGGATAAATTGGTTAACTCCTGAATCTGTGGTTGTTTAACCGGTTTCTGATAAAAATAAAAATTACATTCTAATCTTTTCATTACCACTATCTTAGAAAACTGGTATCTACCCACCTTGCACTTCAATCTTACCAAGTTGAGGTTCATTGGAGGAATCTATGTACTTTCAAACCATAGAAAATTGTAAACTATTATGGATTCAGCAGCAGAAAACCATCTCCTTGTCAGTTAGCTATTCTCAAATTTGCCTATCTTCTAATCCTATGCATGTCATTGGGATGCTAGAGGACACCTTGATCTAGCTTTTTGCCAAATTTGGAGCCATTTGACCTTGTCAATTATTTGCAAATTGAGGTCCGCGTGTCATCTTTCTCCTCTCGAACACGCCATCTTGACCCCATTCTTCGGCGGGTTTCGGCCACCATGCACGCCGCCGGCCACGCGGTCCCACTCTCGCTCGGTCGACGCAACACAAGGGTGCGGCACGACCCTCACCCCGCACCCTCTATTTCTTCCTACGGGGCAACTCCGCCATCTTCTTTCCCGAGCAACCTGGCCATGGTTACGCCTATCCGCTTGCTCCCAAGCCAAGCCGAGCCACCAACTGGAGCCCTGCCACCACCTCATCATCCCCACTCGCCTTCATTTTTCGTGTGTTGAGCGAATCAAACAGAAAACTCAAAGTCACTACCACCGGCACCATTTTCGCCCCCTTTTCGATTTCATCCTCCTCGGCGAGCCATCCTTCAATTCCTTGTACCCATAGCTGCTCCACAAGCTCTCTACTCCCCTAACAAGTTTCCCCTCTCTTTTATGCAACGAGTTGGGAGCAGTTCGTTTGGTCTTTGACGCCGATCGCATTGTTCTGCCACCCTCCACGCCAACGACAACTTTTGGAAGCTTTGCCTCACCATCTTCCTCCATGCCAGTCCATTCCACCATGCTGTGAAGCTTTCAAGCCAAACCTCTCGAAGTTTCATACTCTCCGTCGAGCTCTAGCCCTTGCCGGAATCCCACCATCGCCGCCTCTCGCCGTCACCCTTGTTCCTGTAAGCCCCTCAACTTGGGAATGGCCAAACTTGTCTTCCATCCTTATGAGCATCATTCTAGAGCTTAGCTCATGGAGAGCCATCACATTTTGCATTTTTCCGGCGATATTCGCCTCAGCCGGGTCCTCGAGGGCCGGACAATTCCGACCGAGCCGGACAATTCCGACCTCCTCCTTTGTGGCAGCTCTCTGAAGTCCGAAAGTGACCCCAGACAATTCTGAGGTCGGACTAGTCCATACTAGTCCGAGCGGGCTGAGCTTGCAGCTATCTGGAGTCCGAACGATGCCCCAGACAAGTCCGGCGGACAAGTCCACCCTAGTCCGAGTCCTTTTTTCCAAAAAAGTTAGAAATTTGTAAAATGCATAACAAATTGTAGAAAATTCATAAAGATGTGAAATAAATTTTGTTAGAACCCTCTTGACTAGATATACATCCTGGTGCATTCAAATCTTCCAAAATCACGATAAATTATTCATGCAAATTTAGAGAAATTAAAACAAAGATAAATTCACATCTTTATTTCTGTGCATGCTAAAATCATAAAATTTTGTATGCTTATGCTCCTTTGCATGTTCCAAATGCTCACAAAGTTTCATCCTTACATAATACATATTTTAGCCATAATTACAATTCGTAACCTCCCTAATTTTAAACTTTAATAATTTATTCATGCAAGATAACATCCCTAGTCGGACCTGAAATATTATGTCAATGTGGTTCACCTCTAATAAATTGCTTTGGTATAGAAGATCATCTTAAGCATGCCAAATAATTGAAAAATGAATTTACTTAATTACTAATACAATAAACTTCTTTCGCTCCTTTTCATTGCATTCAAGCATATCATTTCATTCATGTAGAATTTAACATTGAAGACGCTATTATGGAGACCGTTGCTGAGGAAGACCATGTTAAGCCAAGCTACCCTTGAGTGTGCTAACATTGCTCAAACCCAATGTAAGACTCGAGGCATTAACCCTATTTTAATATTTTCATTTTATCACTATGTATGGTTAGCATTGTACTGTGCATTAGGTTATAGGAGTTGATTGAAACCTTAGATTGCATGATAGTATCTTATTACCTATGTAAGTGTTTATAGTATAGGTAACTTGACGTAGAGCTAAGCTATGAGTCTTAATTAATGGTAGAAGTTGAGTGAAGGAGAACTTCACTCGTGAGCTACAGGTTTTCACATGGTTGAGGAGTACAACATTCATAGTCTGGTTGGCACATGAAATAATGAATTGGAGACCGAAAGGGGGGTGATGTATATGATATGGTTTGGGAAAGCCGAGCCTTCAAGGTGGTAGCCCCATCTGTGTCGGTTAAAGATCGATCGAATGTAGCTCTGTTGAGCAAGTTTGAATAGTATCGATTACATGCTGTATATATGGGGCCCAGTAAACCGATGTAGCACAATGTCGTAGCCGTTGGACGTAACCCTACCTCTCTTTTGACGAGAAGTTAAGAAAGACTTGTGTCTAACTATGGATGCACCCAGTGTGTAGATGACCATGTTCTTGGGAGAGATGCACATCGGACCAGCCCTATGAAATTGGTGTGAAAGTTTTCCGCGTACAGCTTCCAAGAAGCGCGTGCGTGTCGTGTAATTCATGTTTCTCCTGTAGAATGTAAATCGACTATAATCGCTGCCCCTCACAGTAACGAGTACCGCTTGAGTTACGTCGTAGCTAAGAAGTGAATTAAGATGTGAATGAGAAAGTTAATATGAATTGTCTGATTCACTTATCAAAAATTGCTTGGCAACCATGATTGTTATAGTTTATAGTGCGAAATAAATTTATAGTTCTCAAAACTTAATCTACTTCTAAATTTGAAAGTAAAGATCCACTATTAGCATT
>BCLG01006537.1:0-17287 GCA_001602295.1 Zoysia matrella | reverse complement strand
GGAATGACAAGATTTCCATTTTCATGATTCTGCGACAAAATACATTTCAGGGAAAATAAAAATATTTATAAAATATTGTGCAGCAAGCATGATAGAACTAGCAAGACAATAAGCTAAGAGTATTTTTCTTTTCATCATATGTAATCAACTGTAACTATTTTCAGGTATCATGGGAACGGCTCAGGATTAATGGACTGCAAATTGATAGAATTGTGCAGCATTACCATATCTTCAAACATTATGAAATCAGTCATTCAACAAGAAACTACACTAATATCATATGCCGAAATTATTAACCATCAGATAAATACATACAAATTGCAAGAATCCTCGATCTAAGTTAATGTAACCAGTTTTGGATACAAAATATTTCATCGTACAAGCATGTATTTAGATGGATCTAATGCAAAATTAAACACAGCAGCCTGATTCCAGCTTGATTCAGCACATAACAGGTAGAAGGACGGATGGATGATTTGACTAATCACCTGATGGAAGAAGAATCAAAATAACTCAAATCCATGCCAATGGAGCCTGTCACGAGCGTGATCGAGTATGATGACCTCGTGCTCCCTGGCAGTCATCTCGGTAGCCGGCGGCTCACCATATCTATGCGGCATCACCCAGTGTCTCTGGCGGTGCAAACATATGCAGTCTCTGCCTTTGCTTCTGCCCCTTCTATGTGCACAATTTTTTTTTATTTTCTAGCGTTGCCATTTCTGCCACTACTTTTCGTAGGGTACGCGCAGAATAAGGAAACTAACCCCGATTCTCAGCCTCTTTCCGAGATTGTGGACATCTTTTTCCGTCCATTACTGTATAATTATGGGAATAACCCCATTTTCTATTTTTGCACCAACTTCTGCGGAGTATGTTTTTTTTTTAATTTGGAGAGGGGAAAATATGGCAGGATATGAATTTTATGGAAAATTTTGAGAGAGCAAAAAAATTTGATGATGGGGAAAACTGCATATACTCTGTATCATTTAGTAGAAAATTGGGAACACGTGTAATTACCATAATGCTTGACTAATTTTCAAAAATTTCACAGGGTTACACAATAAATGGTTTTTGTCGGCAAGAGAGTGTTACAGACTCGGGCTATCACGTTCCCAACTGTGAACACGTATATGATCAATCCCGCACAGGCATCGCATCTACCATTCATTCCACAGTACTCCTTCCGTTCCAAAATAAGTATTTTTTTTATATTTTCAAACTTCTCCCTTTGACCATTCGTCTTATTCAAAAAAATTAAAAAATATTTATTTTATTATGAAATGATTCATTATTAGAAGATAAATTTGTCTGGAGGACACCGTCTGTAGGGTGATTTTTCTGCGTGGCACCACCCGAAGTGATTTAGGATATAGGACATCGTCGTTTGGAGTATTTGTCTCCAGGATACTAAAACGAATATTCTGGGAATTTCCTCGTGGAAATTTCCAAGGTGCCCTTCTGGTTACTCGGTTCGGTTGAACCACTGAACCAGATCGTTTTTTTGTTTCCCCCCTTTTTGAACCGGACCAAAAAGTCCCCCATCCTTTTTCGCAAGCTGCCCCCGCCCGTGCCCTCCATCTGGAGTCCGCCTGAGCGCACGCTATCTCACTCGCCGGTGCGAACGTTGGCGCCGTCGTCGGCGCCGCATGTTCAGGTATCATCTTGATCCGGGACAAACTGTTACACAGCTGGTCGCTGGTACGGCCAAAAATAAAGGGAAAAAGTTCTAAAGATGTATGAAGAATGCGATGGTATCATCTTGATCACTTTTCCCTTTCATCTATTATGCATGTCGATGCCTATTCTTGCTTCAGAATGAAACCCGTGTAACTCGAAGTAACCAGGCATTTGTTTACCTTTATTTATAGACACCACAAGCTTGTAGATTCTTTAAGTGGGAGGAGTACATAGAGTACTTGGTGGACAATGGGTTCAAGGATGACCCTGATGCTTGGGATGCTTCAACTACATCTTGCGAAGTTGATGATAGAGCTGCAATTGCGAAGGAGTACTGAAGCTGTTGGCTCGCTTAACAGTGAAGTGCGTGGTCTAAGGGGAAGGAAATGAGGAGGCCGTGACAGTGAAGCAACCGACAGTAGGAACCACAGAGATGATGAAGCTGCTACTTGCTGTGATCAAGTAATGTACTAGGTTTTATGGAACAGCCAGTCAGTATTGTTGAAGTACTATCTCGGACTTGAAGTTATGAATGTTCATGCTATGAATGTTGAAGTAATTTTGTTGCAATGTTTTATACAGTTGACACAAGAAAACGATCAAGAATTGACAAAAAAGCAGTCTCAGACTTGAAGTCAAACAACTTGCTTACATTACAAGTTCTGTTGCAAATCTGGCATGTCACAAGTTACAAACATGTCTGAGAATACAAGTTCAGTTGCAAATCCGGCATGTCACAAGTTACTACTGATGTAGCAGGTCGTTTTGATGCAGAAGCTTCTCCAGTACAGGCAGATACCAGTGCTGCTGAGTACTCAACAATTTGCTGTTGTCGAAGCTGCTCCACAGTTGTCTCAACAACAGTAGGAGCCACAGCATGTTCAACAGGCTGCTCAATACTTTGCTCCACAACATCAGTAGGAGCAACAGCTTGTTCAATAACCTTCTTTCTTTTCTTTCTTTTGGCCTTTTGAGGTGCTGGTGGAGGGGCATCAGAATCATAAACAGGTTCATTGCAAGTTTTCTGCATATAACCAAACTGACCACATCTCTTGCATTTTTGCCTCCTGTTGGTTGACCCTCCTTCTTCAACTCCTATAAACCGCCTTGTCCTTGGTCTACCAGCAGCCCTCTTAAGAACAGGTGGCCACAGCTTGAATCCCATACCAACTGCAGGCCACTGTGTTTTGTCTATCATAGGTGCAACCCAACCAGCATATGCAGCCTGGAAACAACAGACAGAGTAGTAGCTGTGAACATAATCTTCAAGGTCCAGATTTCTATATGCCATTGCAACACTAATTGCATGTGTGCAGGGCAACCCAGTGTACCGCCATTTCATACAGCTGCTCTCTTTACTCTTGAAGTCCACTAAGTGTCTCCAAGGTGTCAAATCCTTGTGCACACCGCTAACTTCAGCAATGTCGTCTCTTCCTCTATTTACAACATATCCAAGATTCCTACTTTGTGCATTAAGCTGCTTCATAATATGGGGAAGGATTTTGCCTGTCAATTTGTTTGCCAGCCTCCTTCTGGCGTATAGCTTGTTCATAATCTTCTGTCTAATTTTGTCCAATATGTCCACCACAGGAAGTGACTTATCATTTTTGATCCAGTTGTTGAAGGTCTCTGCAATGTTATTTGTAACAGTCACATTTGCTGTCAGTTGAAAGTGATGATATGGCCCACAGATGTTTATGTTTTCCTCTATCCAGTCAATGGCCTTTGGTTTTGCTAGCTTCGTGAGATTGTAATGCTTCTCATACACCTGTTTCCTGTAAGCCCTAGCAGCATGCCATAGATTTCTTTCAAATACTGGACTATGAAACCTCTTCTGGAAATTCTTGAAGAGGTGCCTCACACACTCTCTGTGCTCTACTCCATTAGTGAACACTTTAGTAACAGCATTATCTATACATTTACCAGCATATGTGGAAATGACTAGACGATGTGGTGACCCAATTGCAGATGCAAGCTTTTCCATGAACCATGCCCAACTCTCTCTGCTCGCTGACTCAAACACTCCATATGCAACTGGAAACATCCAGTTGTCACCATCAACTCCAACAACAGATGCTAGCTGTCTTTTCCATCTGCCTATTAGTATAGTTGAATCAATTCCTAAATATGGCCAGCAACCATTTAGAAACCCATCTACACAAGCTCTCAATGCAACAAACATCCTCTTGAACCTCATTTTTTTCCCAACTTGTTCATAATCAATATCTACTATACTACCTGGTGACTTCCTCTCCAACTCTGCCTTGAAAGCAAATGCATTATGAAAGCTATCATCCCATGCCCCTAGTATGTCATCTAGAGCCAACTGTCTACCATTCCATACAACCCAATATGACAGCTTGATCAGGTACTTCTCTTCCAACCTCGTCAATAAAACTGATGCTCCTAGTGAGGGATCATCTCTTAACCATTGCACAACCCTGTCTCTGACCCAAACATCATTTGCCACGCAATTCCTCTCAACTTTAGATGTGCTCCTGCAGTTGTGCTGATGTGGAAGCTTCTTAATCTGACAAAATAAAAATATAATTGTTATGAGTACAAAAAATTATATAAAACACAGTATGCAAGCACATTGAGGAAAAAGATTTGAGATTATACCATCCATGTCTTCTCATCCTGCAGCTGAGATGCATGAATCCTCGACTTACAACTTTGGCATTGCAATATCCCCTGTATGTAATGACCGGGTTTCCCTTACCTTTCGATAAGTCCCAATCTTCTGTGACCTTGCCAATCCCAAGAGGTTGGCAAGCGCGACATCACAAAGCGAACAATCAATAAACCATAATAGAAGTATTAAACAAGAAACGAGAATACAAAAATAGCAAGTCAAAGCAAATTTATTAGAATAAAATCCTCCAAAGGGGGTCCAGTTCGTAGGAGACGTAGTCAAAGTCGAAGCTGACAGTATCCTCTGAAAACAATAAATTAAAAAGTCGTGAGTACGAATACTCAGCAAACCGCGTACTACCTATCAACATTGTATGCATGCAAATGGTATCAAGGATAAAGGCATGGCTCAAGTGCTAAATGTAAGTTTAAAACATTTTATTTTACTTTAAAGTTGCAAAAAAGCTTTATTTTAAAACTGTCAAATTTTATTATCTTACCCCAAAGGGATCTCCATTATCCAGGACGAGGGTTCATTTTAATTGCCGGTGTAATCTCCACACTCGGCCACAACTCAAAGGCCGAAGTCTAAAACATTTTGAAATAGAAGAGGAGGAAGAAAAACAAAGCTACTCAACGCAACTCAGGGGGTGTCCTTCCAAAAGGACGTTGCAATGCGCATTGACTATAATCTCCGCAGAGTTTATGCACCTGGACCCACAAAAAACGTCATCGAGAACCACCGTCGTAGTCCTGACGAACACACAAGACCCATCCACAAGCTTTAATTGGCGCTATCTATCCTCCAGGATAGAGATCTCAAATGCCTACGCAATCGGGTCCTGGAGCTGTGAAGAGCCTACCACTGATCAGTTGGGGTATCTCGATCTCATGTGAGGAGTCATACCTCTACATCACACTAACACAACACCGCCAACCCACGGGTAAACAACTAGTCTTGGCAAGCTTCAAGATCAAGCCACTGCCCATACAAGGTAACGTGGTGTGCATGGTTGTGAACTGAGCATACAAGGCTCGAAGGACTAGGTCCTTAATTGCCGGGGCAGGCACTCTCTCCAACCTTAACACCAACAACCAACAAGTCTCACGGAAAGATCCCAGCCCGGATCTTCCCGTTGTACCCGCAACAGGTACGCCCACAGGGACTTCCCAAAAGTCCCCCAGCTCCTCATACTCCATCCTGCCCTCGCTAAATAGTTATGTATAGTTATTTGCAAAACTCACACATTTGAATCACAGTTCAAAATCATTTAACACAAATTTCATTTTTATAGTGATAGGTGTGAGATAAAAATAAATGCGACTAAGCATGGCTAAGCATAAAATAAAATAATTATTCTAAAGCAATCCTAGGGCTCATATATGTGGAACAATAAATAAGCACGGCTTAGGAATGTTGCTAGCACATTTTAAAACAGTTGGCATGCAAATTAGGGTTGCAAACAAAACATGCAGTTTAAAATATTGGGTACAAAAAAAAATCAAGGAACATGGCTTGTCTGGCAGCTTGGGATCATAGTCGGGATCCAGATCGTCGAACTGAGCGGGCTCGCGGAACTCCTCCTCGGGGTCACTAGGTAAACACAACACGAACAGAGGTTAGACACTAGGTACACGACAATTAAATCCTGTAATTAAATCTAAATTGAAGCTACTAGGCTAAACGTGCGCAAAATGTTTCCCGAAAAATTCTACATGACATTCACGACAAGAAAAATTAACAGAGCAATTTTGGGAATCAACTGAGATCAAACGGAGTTTCTCAAAAATCCTAGAAGATCTAGACCACAAGGAACTAGATTAATCACAAAACAACTCGCACGAAACAAACTGCTCATCCATCTAATCACCACACTAGCAACAATTATCACGATCTAAAAATACGAGAGGGATTAGATCTGCTCACCATCGAGAAAATGCGGAGAAATCGGAAACCGGAGACGGCGCGCGGCACGGACCGAACGATGCGGTGAAGACGGCGCTCGGTCCAACGGGTCCAGCAGAGGCGACGTGGTGGCTGGGGCGTGACAGCGACGTCTCCTAGTGCAGGCGCGTGCGGCCCGGCAGAAGTCCTACTGCGCGGCTGGATCGAGGCTGAAGATGACGGCAGCAGGTGAATTGACTAGGGCGGCTCGGTGACGTGCAACTCGCCTGGCGCGATGACGGGTGCGGCAATGGGATCAAGGCGGAACTGGAGCGGGCGGTGATGCGGACAGGGACGGCGTCGCACGGCGCGGGAAACGAAGCTGGCGGCCGACGCATGGAGTGACGGGGACGGCGCGAACCGGGGCAGCGTGACGGGATCCGCGGGAAAACCGGACGGAGTTGGCGACATGGCGGCAAGCGCGCAATGCGGTCCACGGAGCGGCTCGGAGGGCGAGGCGCACAGGAACTGGAGCGACGGCACGTGCAGAGGAGCGGCGTGTGGAGATGAGAAATGGTTGCTGAATTTTCTGGAAAATGGGGAGGCGAGGGAGAGGATAAGAATGGGAGGGGTATTTATAGGAGGGATTAGGTAGGGATTAGAGCCGAAAATTAATCTCAGCCTAAATAAAAGTCCGCGGGCCTAATTATTCCGACGTCTAAAAAATTAGAAGAAAATTTCGGAGTATTCGGGAATAATTTCCGAGACAACTGGCGCTTCGATTAATTTGAGAAAAACTGGGATGTTACACTGTACCTTCTGGATTCAGAATATGATTCTTTGATTTCTACCTCATTCATTATGGCATGTTGTCTGATTGCCCTCTTGAATATATTGCCATCTTCAAAAGTAACTTCTACATCAATCTTAGGATTTTCTAAATCAGTAACATCAATATTGAAACAGCGACCAGATTCATCATCAACAGCTAAATCATCACTATCATCCTCATCAGATTCAGGCATGTAATGAGTCAGGATCTTTGACAGAAACCAAGTCAACGTACTGGCCATGTTCATCATCTGCACCAAAGTACTCTTGTTCCTCATTTTCACCCCATGGGTCACTGTCAGCAGCAGGTTCAGAAGTATTTGCACCAATATTTTCAGCAGCAACCTTAGAAGGACCTGCCTCTTCATTGTTAGTAGCAAGCTCAGAAGGACCTGCCTCTTCATAGTTAGCAGCAGGCTCAGAAGGACCTTCTTCATTGTTATCTACTGGATTTAGCTGGTTTGATGCAATGCTTTGTTGTGTGCAGAGGGGAGCCAGATGCTGTGACCCTTGGAACACATCTGTGCCACCTACAGTCTGATGTATGGAGTTAGCAGGTTCAATCACTCCAATGCTACCTAAAACTGAAGCATTAGGATCAATCACTCCACTACTCTGTTGTGTGGAGTAAGCAGGTTCGTCAGAAACATGCACTATGAGTGGGAGTCTTCTGATTTCCATGTATTCATCAAATGGTACTGTCCTTAAGTCTTGCTCCAGTAAGACATTCAGATGCACGGCTAATCTCCCCATCTAAATCATCCATTAAATCCATCCATGATATCTTATCTCGGTCTCTAACCCATTTTAAATCACGTGAGATATTGTACTCCCTTCTACTACAGTCCTCATATGGACCAACACGAATAGCTAATCTGCATAAGAACTTCGCATCCATCCTACCTAGTCCACAGCAAGGTGTGGAATCTGGATCTACTGTGTGTTCTGTTCAAACAAACCAAAAACACATACGGTGAATGTAAATAAGGAAACTATGGACAAAGGACAAAATCAAGATGCAAAGTTCCCCAACCCTCCACGAACCCTACCACAACTACCAGATTCAAGGAGGAATCAAAACTAACCCCACCGGAACCCATGCGAAACTCAACTTCGTCGGGCTGTCCGTGCTTCGAAGACACTTTATCCCTACTTTGCGCCGCGGGCTATAGGGAATGTCGTCTGTCATCTTCCCTCTCCCATAGTCCTCACTGCTACATGTGTCGAGCAAGGTGATAGATGAACATGAAGCGGCTAGGGTTTCGTTACCGTGCGAAGAGAGAGGGAGCGAGAGTGAAAGCAAGGGAAAGGGAAAGGGACCCGTTTGGGCGAGGTAGTCCGATTCAAAAAGGGGGAAAACAAAAGAACGGTGCGGTTCAGCAGCTCCACCGGACCGAGTAACCAGAGGGGTACCTTGGACATTTCCACGAGGAATATTCCTGAAATATATGTTTTAGTGTCCTGGGGACAAATACTCCAAACGATGGTGTCTTGTAGCCTAAATCACTTCGGCTATTGCCATGCAGACAAATCACCCTACGGAGAGTGTTCTCCAGACAAATTTCCCTTATTAGAAATACATTAACCATAACTTGTTTATTTTTGTATTTTCGTAAATTTTTTGAATAAGACGAGTGATCAAACGTTGATTTCAAAAAGTCAAAAACATCACTTATTTTGGGACGGAAGGAGTATAAGTATTTCTTGGTTTAGTCAAAGTTAAACTTTGGTCACTTTGACCATTAATATTGAAGAGTTAATAATATTTTATCATATAAAATTATATTTTTGCGTGAAATAAGCTTTCATAAAAAATATATTTTATATTAGAAATTATGTTATTTTGTAGATATTAATAAGTAAAAGTTAAAAGAATTTGACTTTAATCAAACCTAGAAATGCTTATATTTTGGAATGGAGGTAGTACATGTTAGCCCAAGATTTTTATGTGGTTAACCATAGGACCTAAGGGGCAAAAAGAGATGAACGTGTTAATCAGGATGCAACATTTGAATCGAGAACATGTCCGTCCACATGACACTTGGTACCACTATAACCTGCAGCACATGTGCTCTCATACAGGAAATCGTTTCCCCTCTCTTTTGTTTTTTACGACAAACTTTTCATATACTTAATTTTGTCCCGCCATCATGGAATCAAATGCTACATAATTTGATATTGTTTCATGGTATCAATGCATATTTGTGGCAACAAATTTGATATATTGTCAGTCCACCTTTTTTTCTGGGCAATAAAAACAACCTAGTCCAACGTAAAATTGAGACTATCACAATGTTATATATATGTGTCAAAAATATTATCATATTGCCACATAATTCTTTTTCGTGGAAACAACAGTAACTTATTGCAACACGTTTTAAGATTATCACAACGAAAATAATGTGTGGCAAAAAATTATCATGTTGCCACATAATTCTTTTTTGTGGCAACAGTACTAACTTATTGCAACATGTTTTTAAGATTATCACAACGCATATAATGTGTGGGAAAAACACTAACTTCTTGCAAGAAAAGTTGAGGTTATTGCAACGCTAAAAGAAATGAGGCACTATCCTTTATGTATTGCCATAATTTACTAAAATGGTTGCAACATATTTTTGATTGTTGTAATGTGTTCCATTGCAATAGACCTATCCGGTGAGTCAGGAGCTAAAGTCGAGAATGAGGTGTCTTTGGAGTCTAAAAGAGAAGGTCACCGGACAGTCCGGTGTCACATGGAATGGATTCCAGAGAGGTTATTTTTTTGCCAGTCGAAGACCAGGAGTCACTGGACAGTCTGGTGGTCCCAGTCACCGGACAATCCAGTGACTGCAAAAAGTAGTCAGCTTTTTGGCAAAGGCTCTCCACGGGTATCTCAGAGCTTGGGGCCTATTTAAACTGTTGGGGGAGCTGTCGTGGAGGTTACCTGCGGCCAGAGAAGTTGGGAGTGAAAGCAAAAAGTCACCAAGTTGAAGCACAGGGGAGCATCTAGTGAGATCTTTAGTGTTTGTGAAGAATAGCAAAGAGCATCCATATATTTCTAGAGCTTGTGAGACTGAGAGGAGTGTCTTTGGCTTGTTACTCTTAGTCTATGGCAGCCTAGAATGGTTAGCCATATTTGTTCGAGCTTCCCAAGTCTTGTGGAAGACGACGTCAAGTTTGTGAGCAGTTTTCGGGTCCCCCGCTCGAAAAGGACACCGAGTGATGTGTATGTGGTTTTTGATCTTCCGTCAGGTCATGGTAAATATTGATTTGGTGAAGGTGCGACACACAATCGAACTGGTCTCAAATCAACACGATTCGAACCCCGCAATCGCAGCACCACTTCTCCTCTGGTTATCAATAGTGCACACACGATTGATCTCGCCAAAAAGGCTAATCCCAGCCTGCGAATCGAAGAACACAAGCACGAACAAGGAAGAATGCAACTCAATTGCGAAATTTGAATTAAATTACAAAGTTGAAAAACCAAGGAACCATCAAACGACGAAACTGTTTCATAAAAGAGGAAAACTAATCAAAACCTATCTCTAACGATGGTGGCTACTGATTTATAGAGTTTAGCACGACCTTAGGGGCAAACCTTAATACTAATGGGCCTAGAAAAGATACACGGCCCAAAGACCAAAAGATAGTGTCGCAGCACCCGGGGCAGTTTCTAAATGTCATTTGTTTTAACTATTCCTGCTGTTTCTGGTGGAATTTGGAGATGAAACTAGTGCCTTTAGAAAGGTTTTCTTGTTAGCTTTCCAACTATATCTAGAACATCCAAAAATGGAGCTTGTATGAGACTGTGGCATCCATTTTAGTGCAGGCTGCTCCTGGAGTCCGAGTCAGACTTGAACCCGACTTGTTTGGATCTCATCTGGGGTGGAACGTGCGGTTCCAATCTTGAGCATCTCCATGTCCTTCTTCATGTTTTCCTTGACTCTCTCCAATATTCCTAATCATGATAAAGTCTTTAGATAGTAATCTTTTCTTAAAGGAAGAAATACATGTGTTTAGAAACGAGCTCACCTCTAATCTCAACTGTCGTGCGTGCATTTCATCAATACTAATTTGAGAAGCCTTGTGTGTATTTAAAGGAGAGATGTCCTCATCATCCTTCTCTTTTTATTTTAGAATCGTCCTCTACTCAAGTTCATTGTCGGGACCTCGACTCCATCATACCCTACAACCTGCATGAAAAGGTAGAGGCCACAGAGGTATTTGAACGCAATCACTTGGCATCTCAAAGATCCTTCTATTCTCATCATTCTCCCCTTCTTGATGGAAAGCCGTCCTCCCTTGGTTATCATGATACTTCTGCAAATTGTTAGTATCTTTGCACACTAAAGCATCATATGGAGTATTTTTATCATAAAAACCAGCAAGATCAACTTTTTGCCAAAATATATTTTTGAAATAATCCGCATGATCAGCATCATTATCATTCTTATGAGAAGCTATAAAGTGTGTTGTCTTAGAAAAACTAGATAAACATGACATGGCATAATATTTTGTATTTTCATCGTCTAGTATGTCATTTATTTTCATCATGCAAGAGGACTTCAAATTCGATCAAATATAAAACTCTATGCACCATAAAGACACCTCTAGAATCATAAATGCCTATAACATAGAAATTTGTTCTAGTTAACCAAGTCAATTCAGGTTTCGAAAATATCATCCTCTCTACTGTAGCAAGGTCACAAAAAGAATCATATTCAATATAACCCACAGTGTTTGTAGAAGACAATAATTTCAGCTCATCATTTTCACATGTAATAAGTGTGAAATGTTTAATTTCAGCACTAATGAATGGATAAAAATTAGAAGTATCAAATTCATTCACTTCTTTTGCATATAAAGAATAGAAATATCTACATACAACCTTTCTTTATCACAAGAACTAGTGGGCAAATCAAACATTGACAAGGATAAATGGATAAAAAGTGATACTAGCGGTTGCTTTACAAAAGTAGGATAGACAAGAAATTTTCGTGCAAAAAAATATTGTCACCTTTTGTAGATCGATGTTCAATAAGTTTCTTCTCATTTGCAGCAATATCTTTTGGCGGTTTATCACCTATCTCTTCTTGGGCTATGCTTCGAACAATGCGTATCTCTTCTTTTATCATGTTTGTATCACTTTCATCTTCTTGTTTGATCTCACTTTTCTGCAAAATGTTAAGTGCAATAGGACTTATAGTAGTAAGCTCCTCCTCCAATGAATGTTCATCGCAACTAGACATAGATTCAAAAGATGTATCAACAAAAATTTCTCTCATTAAAATTTTAGCATCACTCTATGTCCAAGAATATTTTTTTGTTATATATAAATATTGCCACAAAGTTAAAGCATGATCAACTAATCCATGACCGACATTCAAAAACTTTCTCCTTTCACTCATACGACATTGTCCAAATAGATTATCCATCTCTCTTTCCCAAGCAATATATTTAATAGAATCCAAACCATCATATAAAGAAAGAGATAAAAGAATATAATTACTTGTAGAAAGAGAGGATGTAGCAATGGTCTGAGCCTCATGTGTCTTTTGATTATGTGCAACATCTCTTTGCGGTGGAATACGTGTCTTAAGGCTTGCCGACATATTGTTTCGAAACTCAATGCATTTTTTACAGTTTGCATCGAAATTATCAAAGACTCTTTGCAAAGCAGGACTCACATTGTATTCACCTCCTTTTCTTCCTGTCATGGTTAGGAAAATAGCGTATGGACAGCACAAAATATTTTTCCTATTGCTACAATGGTTTGGGTAGTGAAAATTCCACAAAAGAAAACGCCTTACCGAGCTCTTGCAAAGTTCCTACCAAAGCAAAGGAAAGGATGGTGTAACCAGTGACATGAGAAACAAAGGAGTTATAATTTCATAATTGCAGGGTCAAATACAGTGCTAATCCGAGGTGAATATGTGAAGCTTGGAGGGCTGAAATAATGATTAGTGGAACATAATTCTATAACAGATAGTAATAATGAATAAGTGTTCTAAGTATTATGTTTTAGTTGCTGGCCCAATCTTATAAAAAATTTCAGATGTTACAAGAATATGAATGAAGATATCAAAGGGCAGCAACAACACAAACGATAAGGCTCCAGAAATCAGTAAACTGTTCAGCACATGAAAATTCAGCAAAGGTTAATTCTCGGCTTCTAGGTCTTCAAAATTTTTTATTTTTAATTTTTTTCTGATATTTTCTCTAAACCAGAAGCACAAAAGATGGAAGACAACCAAATTTCAGATAAATATGATGAAAGATGTGGCCTGGAGAAAATCTTAAATTTCTGTTAAATCTGTGCTGAAACTTCGGATCGTGAAAACAGAAACATCTGTTCTGAATTTGTTGAATCTAGGATCGTCAGAGGATGGAAAATTTTCTGTAGATATTCGAAAAGTACTTATATGTATACTTTGCAGTCCAGAAACAATAGTTATGACTATTTTAATGATGAATCACCGAATCAGATTTTTTTGAAAGGCTGAAAACATATTTGAATTTCAAATTGGATGCGAATTTTATGGACGTTTTTGTAGATGATTGAGCAGCGGATAAGTATGGAGAGGTGGATTTATGAAGGGTGGATCTGAGTGTGATCGAAATATGGGGTGGGTGGGTGGGATAAAACTTCAATGCAAAAGAAAAAATTAGCAGATGTGACACGATAACAGATCCGAACTCGATGTGGATGAATGATGAAGAAAAACACCTGGATACAAAAAGATCACAAAATTCGGTAACCAGAACACAAACTAAGGATACAAACTCAACACTACAAACCGTTGGAATATGATGGTTTAAATAGGCCCCAAACCTAGAAACAACTGTTGGAACGTGATGTCGTAAAGCTGACTGCTTTTACCAGTCATCGGACTGTCCAGTGACTCCTCCCACAGGATTGTTGAGCGCACCACCGGACTGTTGGGCGCACCATTGAACTGTCTGGTTACTCCTTCGATCTGTTAGCAAACCTGAGAAACACCCTATTTGGAATCCACTCCATATAAAACTGGACTGTCTGGTGCATACCTTCACCTGATTGTCCGATGACTCTCACATTTGGACTTCTAGAGACACCTCTTCTAGACTTCTTCTTTAGGCTCACCAGACTATCCTATCATTGTCCCACCGAATTGTCCGAGGACTTTTTCTCCTTGACTCTAGAGAGCACCTTTCTCTAAACTTGCATCTTCTGGCTCACCAGACTGTTCGATGACTCTTCTGCAACTGTCTTGTCTTCGACTTGACTTTGGCTTTGCTTGCTTCGCTTTCTCTGCCATCTTTAGTGCTTTCTGAGATAACTAAAAGCATTCATACCCCCTAACACTTGTATCACCTGAGAATGAATGACTTGATTCTCCTTAATAGTATCGACGATCCTATGGACTCTCTAGCCAGTCTTTAGCCTTGGTCCACCGAAGCGCGGAACTCCAAATCTTGGGATCATCCTTGTCATCCATCCAGGAAGCCCACCATGTAGAAGTAGAATATGCGAGGTGGTACCTAAAATCACAACCATTACGTATGGTGTTCGTTCAATCATTAAAATCAATTCATACTTTTTAGGGGACTTCAATGGTCATAAAGCTTACAGCTACCCCTCACCGTAACGAGTATCGCTTGTCTCTTTGAGTCACATCATAATTAAGAAGTGGAATAAGAGTGGAATGGAAAGGAATTTGGTTTGTTGGACATGTTTTTTGTAAATTGCTTGGTAACCGTGATTGTGATAGTTTATAGTGAAATTAAACTTGTATTTCTCATAATTTAATCTACAGCTAAAACTTGAAAGTAAGGATCAATTAATAGCGCTGGTTTTTGCAAACAGCTATCCTATGCGAGTCAGCCTTATCATATCTTTTGGAGTCGGCTGTAATTGGCCATGTTGATGGGTAAGACTTGCTGAGCGTTAGTTGCTCAGGGCTTTGCTCTTTGTTGTTTTTGTTGCAGGTGCGATTCTTTCTCCCTCTACGGTTCCAATGAACGTCCTGCTTGCCGCATTTCGTTGTTGGTGTATGCTGCAAGAAGGGCAACGTATGGGCTCGATGCATCCATTTGGGTATACTTTAGCATTCCCCAGTTTTGGTAATTAGATTTTGCTTCCGCTCTTTGAAATTCATTGTTTTATGAACATAATCAACAATTTGTATTATATTTATTGTACTAGAGTTGTACCGTTGGTCCTTGCTTTATCGAGTAACACCCGCGGCTCTGGGTACGGCTCGTCGTTGCGGCATGTTAGACGGCTGGGGCTTCGAGTACGTGTGCTCGAGGATCAAGCAAGTTCGAATAGTGGCGTTTATAGAGGAGGGTTAGCGGATGACTCAGAGGAGGGTTGGGGACGAGGTATGTGATAAAAACCTGGGGAGATCAATGCTCGGTTGGAAGATCGTCACAGGGGTGGCTGCTGCGGCTTGATCTGTTGGGGAAGATGGAGCTGATGGGTGAGCCACACTCTGCGGCTTGTTCAGCGTAGGAGAGGAGGTGGGGTGGCTAGGCTTTCCTGGGCCAAAGGGAGGAGAAAGGGAGGTTCCCGGCAGGGCCGAGTGGAAAGAGAAAGAGGGAGAGGAGAGTGGGCAGCGGTTGGGCTGGAAAGATTTTCTTCTTGACTTTCTATTTTTGTTCCCAATTTCTTTATTGAATTTTTTTCAAAACAATTAGAGTATTTATTAAAAAGATTTTGAGATAATTTCATCAAATTTCCAAATAAAATCATATTTTCAAGACTTCTTTGGGAAATAAAAAAATTTGAGAAAACACCCTTTTTGTTTTAGATGAACTGAACTTGCTTTAAAATAAATTAAAAATAAATTTTATAAAGGTAATTTGATTGATAAGCAAACATTATAATTTGTTTCAAGAAAATTTTAAATACATATACAATTAATAAAAAATAAAGAAATAAAATGCTTTTAATAATAGAAAATTTTACCTTTTATTATTGAAAATGTTCACATCCCCAAATTGAAAATTTTGGGATGTGACAAGGAATCTCCTTGGACCCTAGTAAGATAGAAGATTTTGAGAAGTGGAAATCACGTACCTATTTTCCAGAGTTCCAAAGTTTTTTCGGTTTTAGCAATATTTTAGGAGATCAAAAGTTTTTTGGGTTTTAGCATGATATTATAGGAAATTCATTCCAAATTTCTTCAAGATAGCCAAGCTAATGATAGAGTTATTTGAAGAAAGATACCAAGTTTATATGGGGTGAAGCATGTGAAGAAACATTCTAGATTTTGAAGAAGCATCTTATTATTGTGATGTTTCAGGAACGGATGTGTGCTGATGCAAGCAGGAAGAGTCAACGCTTATGCATTGCGACAGCTTTGTAAGCACAAACAAAATTAGTGTACTCATAACTTGGAGTTAGTAGCAGTAGTTCTAGCACTAAAATTATGGATACATTACCCGATGAGAAATTTTGTGCACCTTTATACGGATCATAAGAGTTTTCACATAGGCGGAACTGAATACGACATAAAGAAGATGATGTGTCCGTGGTTTCTGATCTTTTATTAGGTCGTGGTAACTCTTGATTTGGTAAAAATGTGACACACAATCGATTCGACCTCAAATCAATAGGATTCGAACCTCGCAATCACAGCACCGCTTCTCACGTGGTTATCAACCGTGAAGCACTGAGTTGAGCTTGCCAAGAATGCTAATCTCTGCATGCGAATCGAAGAACATAATCAATAACCAGGAAGAACGCAACTCAATAGGAAAATCTGAATTAAGCTCACAAAGTTGGAATTTTACAAACTGTCTTGTGGCTAAAGTATTTGAGAATATAATAATATAAGCAAAACCAAAGTTTAATGATGATAGCTACAGTTTTATAGAGGTTAGGGCATCCTTATTTAGGGGAAAACCCTAATACTAAAGGGTCTAGGAAAGATACACTGCCCGAGGGCCCAAAGATGGTGGCCAGTTTCTGGATGTCACCTTGTTTTAATGATTCCTGAAGAGTTCGATCGAATTTGAAAATGACACCAGTGCCATTGGAAAGATTATATTCTAAGCTTTCCATGATATCCAAGAACATCCAAAATGGATCCCGGATACAACCTAGATATCTGTTTTAGTACAGACTGCTCCTGAAACCCGAGGGCAACTCGACTCTGAGTTGGATTAAATGTCCTCCTGGTTTAAACATGCCTTACTAGTTTTGGTTACCTTCAAATCCTTCTGCATTCTTCCCTTGATCTTTCCCAGTGTTTTTAATGCTAATAAAGTTATTAGGTAGCAATCTATTCT
>BCLG01006536.1:0-17072 GCA_001602295.1 Zoysia matrella | reverse complement strand
GCGTCGATTATGAAACTTGTGTTTTCGCGCGAAACATGTCCAATGCACTCCATTACACCCGAAAACTATGTGTGGGTATGTATATCATACTTTGGTCGTCTTCAAAATTCAGCGCGTAAGTGGACTCCACAAGTTCATTAAATGCACCGGTTCGGTGCCGATTATGAAACTTTTGTTTCGGCGCCGAACATGTCTAATCCACTTCATTACACCCAAAAACCAAGTTTGAGTATGTATATCATGTTTTGATCTCCTTCAAAAAAAACTTGAAAACGGGCCCCACCGGTGGCACCGGTTCGTGCGTAGATTATGAAACTTGTGTTTTCGCACAAAACAAGTACGATCCACTATACTACACCCCAAAACTATGTTTGGGTATGGATAACATGCTTTGGTCGTACTCAAAAATCGCCGCGAAAACGGACGCCACAGGTGCATTAAATGAACCGGTTCGGTGCCGATTATGAAACTTTTGCTTTTGCGCCAAACATGTCCAATCCACTTCCGTACACCCGAAAACCAAGTGTGGGTATGTATATCATACGTTGGTCGTCTTCAAAATTCAGCGCGAAAGTGGACGCCACAAGTGCATTAAATGCACCGGTTCGGTGCTGATTATGAAACTTTTGTTTCGGCGCCAAACATGTTCAATCGAATCCACTGCACCCAAAACCCAAGTTTGGGTATGTATATCATGTTTTGGTTATCTTCAAAAACCGGCGCGAAAATCAGTCCCACAGGTGCGTCAAATGCTCCGACTCGGCGACGACTTTGAAACTTGTGTTCTTACGCCAAACATGTCCCATACCCTCCATTACGCCGAAAAGTCGTGTTTGGGTATGTATATCATGTTTTGGTCACCATAAAAAATTGGCGCGAATACCGACCCCACAGGTGCATTAAATGCAGCGGTTCGGGTGTCGATTATGAAACTTGTGTTTTTGCGCCAAACATATCGAATGGACTCCACTACACCCGAAAACTAAGTGTGGGTATGTATACCGTACTTTGGTCGTCTTCAAAATTCAGCGCGAAAATGGACTCCACAAGTGCATTAAATGCACCGGTTCGGTGCCGATTATGAAACTTTTGTTTTGGCGCCAAACATGTCTAATCCACTTCATTACACCCAAAATCCAAGTTGGGGTATGGGTATCATCTTTTGATCTCCTTCAAAAATTGACGTGAAAACGGGCCCCACCGGTGCATGAAATGCATCTGTTCGGGCGTTGATTATGAAACTTGTGTTTTCGCGCAAAACATGTCCGATCCCCTCTATTACACCCCCAAACTAAGTTTGGGTACGTATAACATGCTTTGGTCAACATAAAAAATCGGTGCGAAAATGGACGCCACAGGTGCATTAAATGAAACGGTTCGGTGCCGATTATGAAACTTGTGTTTTCGCGCGAAACATGTCCAATGCACACTTACACCCGAAAACTAAGTGTCGGTATGTATATCATACTTTGGTCGTCATCAAAATTCAGCGCGAAAGTGGACTCCACAAGTGCTTTAAATGCAGCAGTTCGGTGCCAATTATAAAACTTTTGTTTCGGCGCCAAACATGTCTAATCCACTTCATTACACCGAAAAACTAAATTTGGGTATGTATATCATGTTTTGATCTCCTTCAAAAACAAACGTGAAAACGGGTCCCACAGCTGCTTTAAATGCACCGGTTCGGGCGTAGATTATGAAACTTGTGTTTGCGCACAAAACATGTACGACCACTCTATTACACCCCAAAACTAAGTTTGGGTATGTATAACATGCTTTGGTCGTACTCAAAAATCGACGCGAAAACGGACGCCAGAGGTGCATTAAATGCACCGGTTCAGGGCCGATTATGAAACTTTTGTTTTGGCGCCAAACTTGTCCAATCCACTTCATTACAACCAAAAACCAGGTTTGGATATGTATATCATGCTTTGGTCACCTTCCAAAATCGTCACAAAAATGCACTCCACAGGCTCAATAAATGCACAGGTTCGGTACCGATTTTAAAACTTTTGTTTTTGCGCCCAACATGTTCAATCGAATCCACTACACCCAAAACCCAGGTTTGGGTATGTATATCACGTTTTGGTTATCTTCAAAATCCGGCGCGAAAATCGGCCGCACAGGTGCGTCCCATGCTCCGATTCGGCGACGACTATGAAACTTGTGTTCTTGCGCCAAACATGTCCAATACCCTGCATTACGCCGAAAAGCCGTGTTTGGGTATGTATATCATGTTTTGGTCACCGTAAAAAATCGGAGCGAATACCGACCCCACAGGTGCATTAAATGCACCGGTCGGGCGTGGATTACGAAACTTGTGTTTTCGCGCGAAACTTGCCCAATGCACTCCATTACACCCGAAAACTAAGTGTGGGTATGTATATCATACTTTGGTCGTCTTCAAAATTCAGCGCGAATGTGGACTGCACAAGTGCATTAAATGCACCGGTTCGGTGCCGATTATGAAACTTTTGTCTCGGCGCCCAACATGTCTAATCCACTTCATTACACCCAAAAACCAAGTTTGAGTATGTATATCATGTTTTGATCTCCTTCAAAAACAAACGTGAAAACGGGCCCCATCGGTGGCACCGGTTCGGGCGTAGATTATGAAACTTGTGTTTTCGCACAAAACATGTACGATCCACTCTATTACACCCCAAAACTATGTTTGGGTGTGGATAACATGCTTTGGTCGTACTCAAAAATCGACGCGAAAACGGACGCCAGAGGATCCACTCTATTACACCCCAAAACTATGTTTGGGTGTGGATAACATGCTTTGGTCCTACTCAAAAATCGACGCGAACACGGACGCCAGAGGTGCATTAAATGCACCGGTTCGGGGCCGATTATGAAACTTTTGTTTTGGCGCCAAACTTGTCCAATCTAGTTCTTTAGAACCAAAAACCAAGTTTGGATATGTATATCATGCTTTGGTCACCTTCCAAAATCGTCAAAAAAATGCACTCCACAGGCACATTAAATGCACAGGTTCGGTACCGATTTTAAAACTTTTGTTTTTGCGCCCAACATGTTCAATCGAATGCACTACACCCAAAACCCAGGTTTGGGTATCTATATCATGTTTTGGTTATCTTCAAAAACCGGCGCGAAAATCAGCCGCACAGGTGCGTCAAATGCTCCGATTCGGCGACGACTATGAAACTTGTGTTCTTGCGCCAAACATGTCCAATACCCTGCATTACGCCTAAAAGTCGTGTTTGGGTATGTATATCATGTTTTGGTCACCGTAAAAAATCGGCGCGAATACCGACCCCACAGGTGCATTAAATGCACCGGTCGGGGGTGGATTATGAAACTTGTGTTTTCGCGCAAAACATGTCCAATGCACTCCATTACACCCGAAAACTAAGTGTGGGTATGTATATCATACTTTGGTCATCTTCAAAATTCAGCGCGAAAGTGGACTCCACAAGTGCATTAAATGCACCGGTTCGGTGCCGATTATGAAACTTTTGTTTCGGCGCCAAACATGTCTAATCCACTTCATTACATCCAAAAACCAAGTTTGGGTATGTATATCATGTTTTGATCTCCTTCAAAAACAAACTTGAAAACGGGCCCCACCGGTGGCACCGGTTCGTGCGTAGATTATGAAACTTGTGTTTTCGCACAAAACATGTACGATCCACTCTATTACACCCCAAAACTATGTTTGGGTATGGATAACATGCTTTGGTTGTACTCAAAAATCGCCGCGAAAACGGACGCCACAGGTGCATTAAATAAACCGGTTCGGTGCCGATTATGAAACTTTTGCTTTTCCCCCAAACATGTCCAATCCACTTCAGTACACCCGAAAACCAAGTGTGGGTATGTATATCATACTTTGGTCGTCTTCAAAATTCAGCGCGAAAGTGGACGCCACAAGTGCATTAAATGCACCGGTTCGGTGTTGATTATGAAACTTTTGTTTCGGCGCCAAACATGTTCAATCGAATCCACTGCACCCAAAACCCAAGTTTGGGTAT
This sequence comes from Zoysia matrella, assembly GCA_001602295.1. Lineage (NCBI taxonomy): Eukaryota > Viridiplantae > Streptophyta > Magnoliopsida > Poales > Poaceae > Zoysia > Zoysia matrella. Next base: position 13,074 of record BCLG01006536.1, on the reverse strand, counting down.
GTATATCATGTTTTGGTTATCTTCAAAAACCGGCGCGAAAATCAGCCCCACAGGTGCGTCAAATGCTCCGATTCGGCGACGACTTTGAAACTTGTGTTCTTACGCCAAACATGTCCCATACCCTCCATTTCGCCGAAAAGTCGTGTTTGGGTATGTATATCATGTTTTGGTCACCATAAAAAATAGGCGCGAATACCGACCCCACAGGTGCATTAAATGCACCGGTTCGGGTGTCGATTATGAAACTTGTGTTTTTGCGCCAAACATGTCGAATGGACTCCACTACACCCGAAAACTAATTGTGGGTATGTATACCGTACTTTGGTCGTCTTCAAATATCAGCGCGAATGTGGACCCCACAAGTGCATTAAATGCACCAGTTCGGTGCCGATTATAAGACTTTTGTTTCGGCGCCAAACATGTAATCCACTTCGTTACACCCAAAAACCAAGTTTGGGTATGTATATCATATTTTGATCTCCTTCAAAAACAAACGTGAAAACGGGGCCCACCGGTGGCACCGGTTTGGGCGTAGATTATGAAACTTGTGTTTTCGCACAAAACATGTACGATCCACTCTATTACACCCCAAAACTATGTTTGGGTATGGATAACATGCTTTGGTCGTACTCAAAAATCGCCGCAAAAACGGACGCAACATGTGCATTAAATGCACCAGTTCGGTGCCGATTATGAAACTTTTATTTTTGTGCCAAACATGTCCAATCCACTTCATTACACCCGAAAACCAAGTGTGGGTATGTATATCATACTTTGGTCGTCTTCAAAATTCAGCGCGAATGTGGACCCCACAAGTGCATTAAATGCACCGGTTCGGTGCCGATTATGAAACTTTTGTTTCGGCGCCAAACATGTCTAATCCACTTCATTACACCCAAAAATCAAGTTTGGGTATGTATATCATGTTTTGATCTCCTTCAAAAACAAACATGAAATCGGGGCCCACCGGTGGCTCCGGTTCAGGCGTAGATTATGAAACTTGTGTTTTCGCACAAAACATGTACGATCCACTCTATTACACCCCAAAACTATGTTTGGGTATGGATAACATGCTTTGGTCGTACTCAAAAATGGCGCGAAAATGGACGCAACATGTGCATTAAATGCACCCGTTCGGTGCCGATTATGAAACTTTTGTTTTTTTGCCAAACTTGTCCAATCCACTTCATTACACCCGAAAACCAAGTTTGGGCATGTATATCATGCTTTGGCCACCTTCCAAAATCGTCCCAAAAATTCACTCCACAGGCTCATTAAATGCACAGGTTCGGTGCCGATTTTGAAACTTGTGTTTTTGCGCCCAACATTTTCAATCGTATCCACTACGCCCAAAACCCAGGTTTGGGTATGTATATCATGTTTTGGTTATCTTCAAAAACCGGCGCGAAAATTAGCCCCACAGGTGCGTCAAAAGCTCCGATTCGGCGTCGACTTTGAAACTTGTGTTCTTGCGCCAAACATGTCCGATACACTGCATTACGCCGAAAAGTCGTGTTTGGGTATGTATATCATGTTTTGGTCACCATAAAAAATCGGCGCGAATACCGACCCCACAGGTGCTTTAAATGCTCCGGTCCGACGTGGATTATGAAACTTGTGTTTTCGCGCGAAACATGTCCAATGCACTCCATTACACCCGAAAACTAAGTGTGGGTATGAATATCACACTTTGGTCGTCATCAAAATTCAGCGCGAATGTGGACCCCACAAGTGCATTAAATGCACCGGTTCGGTGCCGATTATGAGACTTTTGTTTCGGCGCCAAACATGTCTAATCCACTTCGTTACACCCAAAAACCAAGTTTGGGTATGTATATCATGTTTTGATCTCCTTCAAAAACAAACGTGAAAACGGGGCCCACCGGTGGCACCGGTTCGGGCGTAGATTATGAAACTTGTGTTTTCGCACAAAACATGTACGATCCACTCTATTACACCCCAAAACTATGTTTGGGTATGGATAACATGCTTTGGTCGTACTCAAAAATCGGCGTGAAAACGGACGCAACATGTGCATTAAATGCACCAGTTCGGTGCCGATTATGAAACTTTTGTTTTTTTGCCAAACATGTCCAATCCACTTCATTACACCCGAAAACCAAGTTTGGGCATGTATATCATGCTTTGGCCACCTTCCAAAATCGTCCCAAAAATTCACTCCACAGGCTCATTAAATGCACAGGTTCGGTGCCGATTTTGAAACTTGTGTTTTTGCGCCCAACATTTTCAATCGTATCCACTACGCCCAAAACCCAGGTTTGGGTATGTATATCATGTTTTGGTTATCTTCAAAAACCGGCGCGAAAATCAGTCCCACAGGTGCGTCAAAAGCTCCGATTCGGCGACAACTTTGAAACTTGTGTTCTTGCGCCAAACAAGTCCGATACCCTGCATTACGCCGAAAAGTCGTGTTTGCGTATGTATATCATGTTTTGGTCACCATAAAAAATCGGCGCGAATACCGACCCCACAGGTGCTTTAAATGCTCCGGTCCGGCGTGGATTATGAAACTTGTGTTTTCGCATGAAACATGTCCAATGCACTCCATTACACCCGAAAACTAAGTGTGGGTATGAATATCACACTTTGGTCGTCATCAAAATTCAGCGCGAATGTGGACCCCACAAGTGCATTAAATGCACCGGTTCGGTGCCGATTATGAGACTTTTGTTTCGGCGCCAAACATGTCTAATCCACTTCATTACACCCAAAAACCAAGTTTGGGTATGTATATCATGTTTTGATCTCCTTCAAAAACAAACCTGAAAACGGGGCCCACCGGTGGCACCGGTTCGGGCGTAGATTTTGAAACTTGTGTTCTCGCACAAAACATGTACGTTCCACTCTATTACACCCCAAAACTATGTTTGGGTATGGATAACATGCTTTGGTCGTACTTAAAAATCGGCGCGAAAACGGACGCAACATGTGCATTAAATGCACCAGTTCGGTGCCGATTATGAAACTTTTGTTTTTGTGCCAAACATGTCCAATCCACTTCATTCCACCCGAAAACCAAGTGTGGGTATGTATATCATACTTTGGTCGTCTTCAAAATTCAGCGCGAATGTGGACCCCACAAGTGCATTAAATGCACCAGTTCGGTGCCGATTATGAAACTTTTGTTTCGGCGCCCAACATGTCTAATCCACTTCATTACACCCAAAAACCAAGTTTGGGTATGTATATCATGTTTTGATCTCCTTCAAAAACAAACATGAAAACGGGGCCCACCGGTGGCACCGGTTCGGGCGTAGATTATGAAACTTGTGTTTTCGCACAAAACATGTACGATCCACTCTATTACACCCCAAAACTATGTTTGGGTATGGATAACATGCTTTGGTCGTACTAAAAAATGGACGCGAAAACGGACGCCACAGGTGCATTAAATGCACCGGTTCGGTGCCGATTATAATACTTTTGTTTTTTGCGCCAAACATGTCCAATCCACTTCATGACACCCAAAAACCAAGTTTGGATATGTGTATCATGCTTTGGTCACCTTTCAAAATTGTCACAAAAATGCACTCCACAGGCTCATTAAATGCACAGGTTCGGTGCCGATTTTGAAAATTGTGTTTTTGCGCCCAACATGTTCAATCAATTCCCTACACCCAAAACCCATGTTTGGGTATGTATATCATGTTTTGGTTACATTGAAAAACCGGCGCGAAAATCAGCCCCACAGGTGCGTCAAATGCTCCGGTTTGACGACGACTATGAAACTTGTGTTCTTTTGCCAAACATGTCCAATACCCTCCATTATGCCCAAAAGTCATGTTTGCGTATGTATATCATGTTTTGGTCACCATAAAAAATCGGCGAGAAAACCGACCCCACAGGTGCATTAAATGCACCGGTTCGGGTGTCGATTATGAAACTTGTGTTTTCGCGCAAAACATGTCCAATGCACTCCATTCCACTCAAAAACTAAGTATGGGTATGTATATCAGACTTTGGTCGTCTTCAAAATTCAGCGCGAAAGGGGACTCCACAAGTGCATTAAATGCACCGGTTCGGTGCCGATTATGAAACTTTTGGTTTGGCGCCAAACATGTCTAATCCACTTCATTACACCCAAAAACCAAGTTGGGGTATGTGTATCATCTTTTGATTTCCTTCAAAAACTGACGTGAAAACGGGCCCCACCGGTGGCACCGGTTCGAGCGTAGATTATGAAACATATGTTTTCGCGCAAAACATGTCCGATCCACTCTATTACCTCCCAAAACTAAGTTTGGGTACGTATTACATGCTTTGGTCGTATTAAAAAGTCGACGCAAAAACGGACGCCACAGGTGCATTAAATGCACCGGTTCGGTGGCGATTAGGAAACTTTTGTTTTTGTGCCAAACATGTCCAATCCACTTCATTACACCCAAAGACCAAGGTTGGGTATGTATATCATGCTTTGGTCACGTTCCAAAATCGCGCAAAAATGCACTCCACAGGTGCAATAAATGCACAGGTTCGGTGCCGATTTTGAAACTTGTGTTTTTGTGCTCAACATGTTCAATCAATTGCACAACACCCAAAAACCAAGTATGGGTACGTATATCATGTTTTGGTTATCTTAAAAAACCGGCGCGAAAATCGGCTCCACAAGTGCGTCAAATGCTTCGGTTCGGCGACGACTATGAAACTTGTGTTCTTGCGCCAAACATGTCCAATACCCTCCATTACGCCCAAAAGTCATGTTTGGGTATGTATATCATGTTTCGGTCACCATCAAAAATCGGCGCGAAAACCGACCCCACTGGTGCATTAAATGCACTGGTTCTGGCGCCGATTATGAAACTTGTGTTCTTCTGCCAAACATGTCTAATCCACTCTATTACTCCCCAAAACGAAGTTTGGGTATGTATAACATGATTTGGTGGTATTCAAAAATCGGAGCGAAAACGGGCGCCACAGGTGCATTAAATGCACTGGTTCGGGCGCCGCTTATGAAACTTTTGTTTTTGTGCCAAACATGTCCAATCCACTTCATTACACCCAAAGACCAAGGTTGGGTACGTATATCATGCTTTGGTCACGTTCCAAAATCGCGCAAAAATGCACTCCACAGGTGCAATAAATGCACAGGTTCGGTGCCGATTTTGAAAATTGTGTTTTTGCGCCCAACATGTTCAATCCATTGCACTACACCCAAAACCCATGTTTGGGTATGTATATCATGTTTTGGTTACCTTCAAAAACCGGCGCGTAAATCAGCCCCATAGGTGCGTTAAATGCTCCGGTTCGGCGATGACTATGAAACTTGTGTTCTTTCGCCAAACATGTCCAATACCCTCCATTACGCCCAAAAGTCATGTTTGGGTATGTATATCATGTTTTGGTCACCATAAAAAATCGGCGCGAAAACCGACCCCACAGGTGCCTTAAATGCACCGGTTCGGGTGTCGATTATGAAACTTGTGTTTTCACGCAAAACATGTCCGATCCAGTCTATTACACCCCCAAACTATGTTTGGGTACGTATAACATGCTTTGGTCGTATTAAAAAGTCGATGCGAAAACAGACGCCACAGTTGCATTAAATGCACCGGTTCGGTGCCGATTACGAAACTTTTGTTTTTGTTCCAAACATGTCCAATCCACTTCATTACACCCAAAAACCAAGGTTGGATATGTATATCATGCTTTCGTCACCTTCCAAAATCGGCGCAAAAATTCACTCCATAGGCGCATTAAATGCACTGGCTCGGTGCCGATTTTTAGTCTTGTGGTTTTGCGCCAAACAAGTTCAATCGATTCGATTACACCAAAAAACCAAGTTTGGGTACGTATATCATATTTTTGTTACCATATATAAACGGCGCGAAATTCGGCCCCATAGGTGCATCAAATGCTCCGGTTCGGTGACGACTATGAAACTTGTGTTCATGCCCCAAACATGTGCAATACCCTCCATTACTCCCAAAAGTCATGTTTGGGTATGTATATCATGCTTTGGTCACCATAAAACATCGGCGCGAAAACCGACCCCACAGGTGCATTAAATACACCGATTCGGGCGTCGCTTATGAAACCTCTGTTTTCGCGCGAAACATGTCCAATGCACTCCGTTACACACGAAAACTATGTGGGGGTATGTATATCATACTTTGGACATTGTTCAAAAATCAGCACGAAAATAGACTCCACAAGTGCATTAAATGCACCGGTTCGGTGGCGATTTATGAAACTTTTGTTTTGGCGCCAAACATGTCTAATCCACTTCATTACACCCAAAAACCAGGTTTGGTTATGTGTATCATGTTTTGATCTCCTTGAAAAACAAACGTGATAACGGGCCCCACCGGTGCTTTAAATGCTCCGGTTCGGGCGTTGATTTTGAAAACTTGTGTTTTCGCGCTAAACATGTACGATCCACTCTATTACACCCCAAAACTAAGTTTGGATATGTATAACATGCTTTGGTCGTACTCAAAAATCAACGCGAAAACGGACGCCACGTGTGCATTAAATGCACCAGTTCGGTGCCGATTACGAAACTTTTGTTTTTGTGCCAAACATGTCCAATCCACTTCATTACACCCGAAAACCAATTTTGTATATGTATATCATGCTTTGGTCACCTTCCAAAATCGTCACAAAAATGCACTCCACAAGCTCATTAAATGCACAGGTTCGGTGCCGATTTTGAAAATTGTGTTTTTGCGCCCAACATGTTCAATCGATTCCATTACACCCAAAAACCAAGTTTGGGTATGTATATCATGTTTTGGTCACCATAAAAAATCGGTGCGAATACCGACTTCACAGGTGCATTAAATGCACCGATCGCGCGTCGATTATGAAACTTGTGTTTTCGCGCAAAACATGTCCAATGCACTCACTTACACCCTTAAACTAAGTGTGGGTATGTATATCAGACTTTGGTCGTCTTCAAAATTCAGCGCGAAAGTGGACTCCACAGGTGCATTAAATGCACCGGTTCGGGGACGATTATGAAACTTTTGGTTTGGCGCCAAACATGTCTAATCCACTTCATTACACCCAAAAACCAAGTTGGGGTATGTGTATCATCTTTTGATCTCCTTCAAAAACTGACGTGAAAACGGGCCCCACCGGTGCATTAAACGCACCGGTTCGGGCGTTGATTATGAAACTTATGTTTTCGCGCAAAACATGTCCGATCCACTCTATTACACCCCAAAACTAAGTTTGGGTACGTATAACATGCTTTGGTCGTATTAAAAAGTCGACGCAAAAACGGACGCCACAGGTGCATTAAATGCACCGGTTCGGTGCCGATTATGAAACTTTTGTTTTTGTGCCAAACATGTCCAATCCACTTCATTACACCCAAAGACTAAGGTTGGGTATGTACATCATGCTTTGGTCACGTTTCAAAATCGCGCAAAAATGCACTCCACAGGCGCATTAAATGCACAGGTTCGGTGCCGATTTTGAAACTTGTGTTTTTGCGCTCAACATGTTCAATCAATTGCACTACACCCAAAAACCAAGTATGGGTACGTATATCATGTTTTGGTTATCTTAAAGAACCGGCGCGAAAATCGGCTCCACAGGTGCGTCAAATGCTCCAGTTCGGCGACGACTATGAAACTTGTGTTCTTGCGCCAAACATGTCCAATACCCTCCATTACGCCCAAAGGTCATGTTTGGGTATGTATATCATGTTTCGGTCACCATCAAAAATCGGCGCGAAAACCGACTCCACTGGTGCATTAAATGCACTGGTTCTGGCGCCGATTATGAAACTTGTGTTCTTCTGCCAAACATGTCTAATCCACTCTATTACTCCCCAAAACGAAGTTTGGGTATGTATAACATGATTTGGTGGTATTCAAAAATCGGCGCGAAAACGGGCGCCACAGGTGCATTAAATGCACTGGTTCGGGCGCCGCTTATGAAACTTTTGTTTTTGTGCCAAACATGTCCAATCCACTTCATTATACCCAAAAACCAAGGTTAGATATGTATATCTTGCTTTGGTCACCTTCCAAAATCGTCCCAAAAATGCACTCCACAGGCTCATTAAATGCACAGGTTCGGTGCCGATTTTGAAAATTGTGTTTTTGCGCCCAACATGTTCAATCCATTGCACTACACCCAAAACCCATGTTTGGGTATGTATATCATGTTTTGGTTACCTTCAAAAACCGGCGCGTGAATCAGCCCCACAGGTGCGTTAAATGCTCCGGTTCGGCGATGACTATGAAACTTGTGTTCTTTCGCCAAACATGTCCAATACCCTCCATTACGCCCAAAAGTCATGTTTGGGTATGTATATCATGTTTTGACCACCATAAAAAATCGGCGCGAAAACCGACCCCACAGGTGCCGTAAATGCACCGGTTCGGGTATCGATTATGAAACTTGTGTTTTCGCCCCAAACATGTCCAATGGACTCCACTACACCCGAAAACTAAGTGTGGGTATGTATATCATACTTTGGTCGTCTTCAAAAATCGGCGCGACAATGGACTCCACAAGTGCATTAAATGCACCTGTTCGGTGCCGATTATGATACTTTTGTTTTGGCGCCCAACATGTTTAATCCACTTCATTACACCCAAAAACCAAGTTGGGGTATGTGTATCATCTTATGATCTCGTTCAAAAACTGACGTGAAAACGGGCCCCACGGGTGCATTAAAGTTACCGGTTCGGGCGTTCATTATGAAACTTGTTTTTTCGCGCAAACTATGTCCGATCCACTCTATTCCACCCAGAAACTAGGTTTGGGTACGTATAACATGCTTTGGTCGTATTAAAAAGTCGACGCAAAAACGGACGCCACAGGTGCATTAAATGCACCGGTTCGGTGCCGATTACGAAAATTTTGTTTTTGTTCCAAACATGTCCAATCCACTTCGTTACACCAAAAAACCACGGTTGGATATGTATATCATGCTTTCGTCACCTTCCAAAATCGGCGCAAAAATGCACTCCACAGGCGCATTAAATGCACTGGTTCGGTGCCGATTTTGAATCTTGTGGTTTTGCGCCAAACAAGTTCAATCGATTCGATTACACCAAAAAACCAAGTTTGGGTATGTATATCATATTTTGGTTACCTTCAAAAACCGACGCGAAAATCAGCCCCACAGGTGCATCAAATGCTCCGGCTCAGCGACGACTATGAAACTTGTGTTCTTGCGCCAAACATGTCTAATACCCTGCATTACACTCAAAAGTCATGTCTGGGTATGTATATCATGTTTTGGTCGCTATAAAAAATCGGCGCGAAAACCGACCCCACAGGTGCATTAAATGCACCGATTTGGGCGTCGATTATGAAACTTGTGTTTTCACAAGAAATATGTCCAACGCACTCCATTACGCCCAAATACTATGTGTGGGTATGTATATCATACTTTGGTCGTCTTCAAAATTCATCGCGAAAGTGGACTCCACAAGTGCATTAAATGCACCGGTTCGGTGCTGGTTATGAAACTTTTGTTTCGGTGCCAAACATGTCTAATCCACTCCATTACACCGAAAAACTATCTTTGGGTATTATATAATCTTTTGGTCACCTACAAAAACTGGCGTGAATACCGGCCCCACAGGTGCATTAAATGGACCGGTTCGGCGTCGATTATGAAACTTGTATTTTCACCCAAACATGTCCAATCCGCTTCATTAGACTCAATTTCCAAGTTTGGGTATGTATATGATGTTTTGGTCACCTGAAAAATTCAGCGCGAAAACCGGCCCAACAGGTGTAACAAATGCACCGGTTCAGTGCCGATTATGAAACTTGTGTTTTCACGCCAAATATGTCCAATCGACTCTATTACACCCAACAACCAAGTTTGTGTATGTATATCATGTTTTGGTCACCTTCAAAAACGACGCGAAAATCAGCTCCACAGGTGCATCAAATGCTTCGGTTCGGCGACGACTATGAAACTTGTGTTCTAACACCAAACATGTCCAATCCACTCCATTACACCCAAAAACCATGTGTTGGGTATGTATATCATGGTATGGTCAGCTTCAAAAACCGACGTGAAAATAGGCCCCACTAGTGCATTAAATGCACCGGTTCGGCACCAATTATGAAACTTGCGTTTTACACCAAACATGTCCAATCCACTTCATTAGACTCAAAAACTAAGTTTGGCTCTGTATATCTTCTTTTGGTCACCTTAAAATGTCGGCGCGAAAACCGACCTCACAGGTGTGTTAAATGCACCGGTTCGGGCGCCGATTACGAAACTTGTGTTTTTGCGCAAAACATGTCCAATCCTCTCTATTACACCCAAAAACTAAGTTTTGATCTGTATATCTTGCTTTGGTTGTCTTAAAAAATCGGCACGAAAAGGGACTCCACACGAGCATTAAATGCACCGGTTCGGCGCCGATTATGAAACTTTTGTTTTTGCGCCCAACATGTCCAATCCACTCCATTACACCCAAAAATCAAGTTTGGGTATGTATATTATGTTTTGGTCTCCTTCAAAGACAGACGAGAAAACCAGCCCCACTGATGCATTAAATGCACCGGTTCGTGCGCCGTTTATGAAACTTGTGTTCTCGCGTGAAACATGTACAATCGATTCCGTTACACCCAAAAACTATGTTTGGATATGTATATCATGCTTTGGTCATCTTCAAAAATTGGTGCGAAAATGGACTCCACAGGTGCATTAAATGCACCAGCTCGGTGCCCATTCTGAAACATTTGTTTTATTGCCAAACATGTCCAATCTACTTCATTACACCCAAAAGCCAAGTTTGGGTATGTATACCATGTTTTGGTCTACTTCAAAAACAGACGTGAAAACGAGCCCCACTCGTGCATTAAATGCACCGGTTCGAGCGCAGATTATTAAACTTTTGTTTTCGCGCGAAACATGTCCAATCCGCTCCATTACACCCAAAAGTCATGTTTGGGTATGTATATCATGCTTCGGTCACCATAAAAAATGGCGTGAAAACCGGGCCCTCGATTATGAAACTTGTGTTTTCACACCAAACATGTCCAATCTCCTCCATTACACCCAAAAACACGGTTTGGGTATGTATATCATGTTTTGATCACCATAAAAAACCAACGCGAAAATGGACTCTACAGGTGCATTAAATGCTCCGGTTTGGTGCCGATTATGAAACTTCTTTTTGTCCGCCAAACATGTCCAATCGACTCCATTACACCCAAAAGTCATCTTTAGGTAGGTATATCATGTTTTGGTGACCTTCAAAAACTGACGTTAAAACCGTCCCCACAGGTGCATTAAATGGACCGGTTTGGCGCCGATAGTGCGACCTTGTTTTCACACCAAATATGTCTAGTCCACTCCATTACACCGAAAAACCATATTTGGGTATTGTATCATCTTTTGGTCACCTTCAAAAACTGACGTGAAAACCGGCCCCACAGGTGCATTAAATGCACCGGCTCGACGTCGATTATGAAACTTTTGTTTTCACCCAAACATGTCCAATCCACTTCATCAGACTCAAAAACTAGGTTTGGGTTTGTATATCAAGTTTTGGTCACCCTCAAAAACCGACGTGAAAACGAGCCGCAAAGGTGCATTAATTGCACCGGTTCGGGCGCCGATTATGAAACTTGTGTTTTCACGTGAAACATATCCAATCCACTCCATTCCACCCAAAAACGAAGTTTGGGTATGTATATCATGCTTTTGTCGTCTTGAAAAATGGGCGCGAAAATGGACTCCACACGTGCATTAAATGCACCGGTTCGGTGTCCATTATGAAACTTTTGTTTTTGTGCCAAACAAGTCCACTCCACTCCATTACACCCAAAAACCAAGTTTTGGGTATGTATATCATGGTTTGGTCACCTTCAAAAATCGAGGAGAAAACGGGCCCCACTGGTGCATTAAATGCACCGGTTCGGGTTTCGATTATGAAACTTGTGTTTTCGAGCCAAACATAAGCAATTCACTCCATTACACCCGAAAACCAAGTTGGGGTATGTATATCATGTTTTGGTATCCTTAAAAAACAGACGTGAAAACCGCCGCCACGATTGCATTAAATGCACCGGTACGGTGTCAATTATGTAACTTGTGTTTTCACGCCAAACATTTCGAATCCACTCCATTACACTGAAAACCTTGTTTGGGTATGTGTATAATCCTTTGGTCACCTTCAAAAACTGGCGCGAAAACCGGCCCCACAGGTGCATTAAATGCACCGGTTCGGTGCCAATTGATGAAGCCAAGATAAATGCCATCAAGTGTTGGCCCACGCCCACAACGATTTCACAAGGGCGGAGTTTTCTTGGACTTGTTGGATTTTATCGCCCCTTCATCCACAATTTTAGCACCATTGCTGCTCCAATGAACGAGTTGACAAAGAAGGGCGTTGCATCTCATTGGGGTCACACACAAGAGGAGTCCTTTGGCCCTTTGAAGGACAAGCTTGCACATGCACCACTGCTTCAACTTCCAAATTTTGGTAAAACTTTTGAACTTGAATGTGATGCAAGTGGAATTGTCATTGGTGGTGTATTGATGCAAGAAGGTAAGCCCGTTGCATATTTTAGTGAAAAATTGAATGGCCCTACTCTTAATTACTCCACGTATGATAAGGAATTGTATGCTCTTGTACGATGTTTAGAAAGGTGGCAACATTATTTATGGCCTAAAGAATTTGTCATTCATTCCGATCATGAATCACTTAAGCATATTCGTAGCCAAAATAACTTGAACCGTAGACATGCTAAGTGGATTGAATTTATTGAATCTTTTCCTTACATCATCAAACATAAGAAAGGGAAGGATAATGTGATTGCGGATGCTTTGTGGTATGGCAGTGGCTGATCCCGATCTTTCGATGAGAGGAGGATAGCTTCGATTTGGGGTGGATTCGACGTTGGCTGTCCGACTACAACAACCTACAGGGTTGCTGCGCCTTAGCAACAGGTACACCGGCTCCGATTTGTTGTTGTTCTTGCTGTGCCAAGAACAACCTTGAACCTGCGAGCAATCGAGAACAAGCAAGAACAAGATGAACAGGTAGACAACTCACAGATCTGGATATAATCACGAAATTGGGGTTCTGAATCAAGCAAATCGGGTGGTCTCGTCGACACACG
>BCLG01006535.1:0-17312 GCA_001602295.1 Zoysia matrella | reverse complement strand
GATGCCGAGGAGGAGGATGAGGAGATGGAGGAGCCGCGGCGAGAGCGAGGAGGCAGCCGCCATGGCCGTGGACAGAGCGCGACTGTGTGGTGTGAGAGTGAGTGAGAAAAACATGCCAGATTCGGAAGCTTTTAACTATGTTTGTGAGCGGCGGAGCGTCTGGTACCTGAGACGAGTAAAACACATCTAACCAGTCGGGTAAGCTTGTACGCGGATTTGACATGGCATGTGATACCTGCTTAGGCGTTTCGCCCTTGTGATCATGATGCATTGCTTCGTTCCCCTCGATACCGCCACACAGACACAGCCTCCAACCATCCGTCCATGTGATGGTCGCCGGCCTCGCGACGGCCGACGGGAGCGCGTGCCGTGAGAGGCAGGCTAAGTTCGGACGGACGGACGTCGCGTACGCGATAGGAGGCCCGGGGTACAGACGCCAGCCGCCGCCGGTCGGCTGGTGGCCGGATGGTGCTGAGGGCGAACGGCGACCACCGTACCATGCAATGGTTACTCCAACAGCGTTCCAAACGACCTGCTCACTCGTGAACTTGTAGCCTTGTGCGTTCCGTCGCTATAGTATTTTCTCGGACCGATTTACCATGGGCTAGAACAATGGGGCCTCTCCCTTTGAAACTGGCCCATGGTGATTGACGTGGGCCATATTTTCGTGGGCCGATTTACCATCAACACCTTGACCACTAAAAAAACATTAATACCTTGAGAAAAAAAGGATGGGAAAATTGTCTCAGTACCCTTGCTTTTGAACTAAAAAGGTTGTATGCCCCACTCCACAAGTGGCGGCGCGTCGCATCGCTGGAGGAGCGCTGGCGGCAGCGACGCGGCGCGCTCTTGAGGAAGCCCGGCGGCGGCGCGTTGCATTGCGGGAGGAGCGACGGCGGCAACAGCGTGGCACGGCTCTTGAGGAGGCCTGGCAGCGGCGGCGTGCCACGAGCGGCGGCGCATCGCGGGAGGTGGTCCGGCGGCGGTGCGTCATGTCACGAGAGGAGCAGCGGCGGCGCTGCACGAGCGGCGACGCAGCGCACTGCTTGAGGAGGCCCGATCGTCCGGAAGTGGCAGCGCAGGTAGAGTGCGGTGGTGCAGGGCATCGTGGGATGAGGTCTGGCCCGCGACACTCTGTAAGGACCAGCGGCGGCAGATTTTTGGGAACCAGCGGCTAAGAGTTATGCTGCTCAATTGTGATTGAACTAGTGACAATTCTGATGTTTAATGACAATGCTGCTCTATTATTTTTGGGCACGCAAATTTTTAGGATATGATAAGGTTATTCTGTTGTAGGAGTACTAAATCATCACGGTTGAAAAAAATGAAAACTCAGTTCAATTTTTGAATCTACTATTAAAGGTACAATGGTCATTTTAGTTGAGTTTTTAACACCGTTAATTAACCATTAGAAAGTAGAGGCAACTCCATGACTCAAATTCAAAAAAGAATGGTAATGATACAAAGTTCATAAACAGAAGGGTAAATTCACTATTATGAGAGAACAGAGGCAGTGACGCTAATGACCAAAAAAGGATGGATACGAACTTTATTAGACGACCCGGCCAAAGATGTTACGACGCCGCGACCTCACGAATCTCGAAGCAGATCACGAACCATTAAAACCCCCTTTCGAAAAAGGATATATGCTATTATAATTTTACAAATTTTGATATGTCAATAATAAATAAAATAAATGGCATGTGCGTTTAAATAATATATTTTAAATTTTATAAAATTATAATAACATATATAAAATTAATCCTCCGGAAGAAGGCTGAAAATCCCCACTTCATTATAGACGACCACCCGTTGGGCTCTTCTCCCTCCCCTCGCAGTAGGGAACGAACGCGGCCGCCGATCCGCGCGCGATCCCCTCCCCTCCGCGTTCCGGCCGACCGATCCCGACGAATCCGCGCCGGCGCCGGCCCCAATTCGGTCTCCGAGCCCGATTGCCCCCGCCCAATCGTCGCCGGGATCGGGCCGGATTGGGTGAGTCCCCGCGCGGAGTCGTGGATCCCCAGTCGGACGGGTTGCGCTAGGGTTTCGGCGGGTGCGGCCACCTTGCGGGCTAACGTGTTAGGGTTTCGCCATGGCCGAGAAGGGCTGCCTGAAGCGGCTGCAGAAGGAGTACCACGCGCTCTGCAAGGTGAGGAATCCGGTTCGATTCGGATGGCATTGATTGGGTGCTGGGTGCTACGTCGATCTCTGATATCTGATGGTTTGATTCTGGTTTTGTCGGGTTGCAGGAGCCGCCGCCGCAGATCATAGCTCGCCCGCTGCCCAACGACATCCTGGAGTGGCGTAAGTGGTCTCGTGTGCTCCCTAATAGATTCTTCGCCTTTTGAGTGGTTCACTCTGGGTTGATCACTGCTACGGCACTGGTTTTTGTTTGAATTGATGGTGTGGGTGTAACATGTATGGTTATGCTGCTACGCTACGGAACTTGTTTGCTGAGTGGTACAGGGCTTGACCTCGGGTGTTATATTATCTGTTTGCCATGAATTATTCTGCTTGGTTTCGTGGAAACATAGTATAAACTCTACATGCCTCTCATATATTTAGCTGATGTGTAGTTTCTGTTAGAATTAGTTCTACTGATTTTGTGGAATATTGCTCAGTTGCATATTCTGATGGTCTAGGGATAGATATCTCCCATATGCTTATTGACGCATTCTTGTCGTCATCATGGTTGCATAGGGCAGTAACTGCAATGCCACCTATTAGTTTATTTATTGTTATAACCGGCGTGATACATGCTTACATGTGCTCCCTGCTTAACCTGTGCAGTAACGTATGTAGTGCCTGTTATATACTCCCTCCAATCCTCCATCCTATAATCCCTGTCGCCTAATAGAAATTGAGTTTTCCCTTAATTTTTGTTGCATTACAGTTTCCTCATTATAAGCATTGTAGACTCGAGATGCCCCGATGAGAAATTGAGTGGGCATGGGATGAGGCGATTTTCCTTCTGTCTTGCGCTGGAGAGAGAAAGAGAGATTTCATTTGCATGCGGAATCATGATTTGTCCGTATTGTTTGCATGTGTATGTAGTGCCGATTCGATTGCATGTCTGGTGCTGTTTCGATTGCATGTGCTGGTTCTGTTTCTTTTGCATGTGGAATCGTGATTAGTGTGTTTCTACGCACGCCGCTGGTGTGAGAGCCTCCGTTATGACGTCCTTTGAAAACGCAACACATGATGTGGAAAGAACAAGAAACATAACAGCATGGCGCAGAATCAAGGTAGAATTACGAGTAGTAGTTTTCCTCCTTCGTCATCGCGCTAATGCGTTATATGATGAAGGTAAAGGGACAAAATGAGTAGGACCTTGGTCTATTCGCGATGATTAATTTAATTATTGGTACCCAGGGCAGGGAGCTTGCTTTTTAAAAATGTAACATATGTATCGGTCACATATTATAGTACGACCCTGTGGCTTCTATAGTTCATGGGAAGATAAAACATTTTGACTTGTCGCTGGTTTATGTGATATTAATGTCCTTTTTTAGAAACATGTGATATTATTTCATTATGCAGTTGTAAATGGGAACAAAATATTCCTTATCCTATATTGTCACCACATATATGCTGTAACGCCAAATTGCATTTACTCGTTTGAAACTTTGTTTGTCTTCATGCTGATTCTTATAAAACACCTAATTCTTGGAAGCTCATACTTGGCACCAACTTCTGTACGCAGATTATGTACTTGAAGGAAGTAAAGGCACACCGTTTGAAGGTAGAGACATTACGTATATCATCTTTTTTATTAAAAAAAAAAGTGGGACCTTGTTCTCACATTTCTTTTTCTTCTTAAAGGTGGATATTACTATGGGAAGCTCAAATTTCCACCAGATTATCCCTTTAAACCTCCAAGTATCAGGTGCGAGAACATTTTACGCCATTGTTATTTTAGGTAGCGGATAAAGTGTTGTCTTTTGATGGTATGTTTTACCCTTATGTTGTATTTGCTGTAAAAAGGAATTGTCAAACCAATTATAGAAATAATAGAAACTTAATCCTTGTTTCTACTTCTGGCTTGTTTCATTGTTCAGCATGACAACCCCCAGTGGCAGGTTTGCTCCACACAAGAGAATATGCCTGTCAATGAGTGACTGTAAGTACCATACTGTCTCTGAACTATTATTGCTCTTCTATCATAATAGGTCTGAAATAATTCTTGTCATATTATGTTTCTGTAGTTCACCCTGAATCTTGGAATCCAATGTGGTCTGTTGCAAGGTACGCTCATTACTTGAACATAAGTATTTTGTCCTGTCACTTCTATTGGGATTATTTTCTTTTTTCCCTTTAGTTTGAATAAAAGTCTGTGGATGTACATAATTTTTAGTTTTTGCTATTGTGCTTCTCTACTGCTATCCAAATTAAAGATAAGTTGCCTAAAACCTTGAACAGCAATGACATAGGTGAATTGAGGTAAGTTCTATCTTTAGTAATCCAATCAGTGCTACAAATAGTCTTTAACAATTAATTTTCCTTCTCAGTTTATATTTTGTCTTTTTTTTTCTCACCTGACATGTTAAAAAATTGCATTGCAGCATTCTCACAGGGCTCCTGTCATTCATGGTAAGTTTTTGCTTGCACATTTTCTTTTATAAGTTGGAAGAATAATCGTTAATGAGAGTCTGCAATCTGTGATTTGGTACATTTGGTTCTTCCCAAACCGTTCAGCAAGGGATTCTTGGGTGTGTAACATGTCTCAATGTGGATAAATGTCATGCTTGCAGATGGATGATGCTCTGACAACTGGAAGCATCAAGACTTCAGATGCAGAAAAGAGACATCTAGCAAAAGCTTCCCTTGCCTACAATTGTGAGAGGTAATTGCATTTTTGCAGTACACTATTCTGGTCATGTTAGCATAATTTTTGATTAATTTTGGCATCCTGCCCTTTCAGAAACAGGATTTGCTTAAACATCTTTACATATTGTATTGGATATTTTAAATGACAAAAACAACTTGAAGGTCTTTATAGAATATTATGCCATCACTTTACATTTTGCTTTGAGTTGGTTGCTTTAGTTTGTTCACATGGCTGTTACTAATCGTGTTCTAAATACTCCCTCCGTCCCAAATTATAAGTGATTCTGGACTCCTCAAGTTCTCCAAAATTATAAGTCATTCTCACTTCCCGAGACAACTTTTTCTCTTCCCAATACATCTTCACTCTCTCTCTCTCCTCGTTTTCAGAACATCTCACCTTTTTCACTTTTCTTGATTCCCGTATCCAACTCCAAAATGATTTATAAAACGGGACGGAGGGAGTAGTAAATACCATTTCCTATGTTCCCTGCTTCGAGTCTGCCCTCATATAATTTTATGCTTTGCAGCAAAAACTGTCCCCATTTCAGGAAACTATTTCCTGAATATGTTGAGAAGTATAACCAACAGCAACAAATGGAAAATGCTGCTACAGAACCAGAGCCTCGGGAGAATCCTACAGTGGCTCCATTGCCTGCTGTCCAGCAAGCTCCAGCTGTGGATAATAGAGCAAAACCAGTAGCAGAAGCTCGCCGTGAGAAGAATCAGAAAAAGCCGGTGCCCTTCTGGATGTTGCTGGTTATGTTTTCTGTTTTTGGTGCTGTTATGGCCTTGCCCCTTATGCAACTTTGACAATAAAAGACGATGGAAAGTGTTCTACTGGGGCAGTAATTTTGTATAGTCCTCTAATGGTTTGTGTGGCGCATTCGTCTCTAGACTATTTTGAAGTCATGTTGATGAATTGGTGATGGTAAATCTGTAGAACGGTATACTCTCTTGGCAAGAAGCACAGTAAAGTGCTCATTTGTGCTTTAGGGTTCTATTTTACTGTATTTTTTCTAATTTTTCTAGCCAGCAAGAGTCCAACCGTTTGGATTTGCTCGTCTCTGGCTCAACCTGAAGCCTGGACGAAGATGTTCATTGCTGGGTATATACTATATAGTAGAGTGGGCTGATTAATTGAAATTTTCAGTCCTACCGGATTTTAAATTGAAACAAATTACTTCTCTTGCTACTGTAAAGATGTTCCGTGCTGATTCATAAAGATCCAGGCCTCATGTGGACTAAAGAAATGCACATGAATTTCACAGTTAATTCTGACATGATTAAGAAACGAAATCTGCATTCTAGTCTTCAGCTTCTCATCAACATTATATCTTCGTGACAATCTGTCAGCATAGAGGACACTGTCCGTACATTCTAAGCAACCGATCATTCAATTCATGACGAGCACCTTAATTCATCTTACCCATATGGCAGCGTCAATATATACACAGCTCACCCAGCAGGGTAAGACAGACAGAAATATAAACTTTGACATAGAAGCTTGTATATCTTGACTCACTAGGACATGCTAAACTGGTTTCCTTCCAGGCTTTAAGCAGCCTGTGGCAATGAAGCAAAGTTCATTCCTCAGTCTCTTACTAATGCTATGAAATATCCTAATTCTTACTCTGACACCTACCTGTATAAAATAAAGGCTAAGGAATGAACCAATTTTCACACCCCAACCAATGTTTCTTCTGGAATCAAGCGATAAGGTGCATTTTCCAATCTCAAAAGCCAGGGACAAATGTCAGCTTTCGGATACGACCCATGAAAGAAGTTTCTCTTCAACTTCTTCCCAGTTATGGACCTTGGTCACCAGTGGATGGGATTTATCCACTCCAGTTTTGCACCAAGGGTATGAATTGTCATAGTCGAAGAGCAGGACCCTCATGCCAGCCTCGGCACACTCAAGGGCATATCTTGGGTTGTCATCTATTAAAACCTGAGCGCCAAAAGACCTACAAGGATGAATTGCCAGAGTAGGTAACATCAGGAGTGGGAGTGGAACAGCTAAAATATTGCTGATAACAGTACACTTAGTACATAGCAAAAGGCACAACAAAGCCATTAACATGCTAGAAACTTAGTCATCGGTGTATATTAGTGTATGTTAAGCCATGTTACAATGATTGTACAGTCAGTCTTACCTGCAAATTTCTGATTTTGGCCTCGATTGACCTTCCAAAGCGAAATGATTCCCGAAATGGATCTGCTCAAATAGCCCTGGATAATACTTCTCAATCCACTCTAGTGTGTGATTTTTAATAGCATCCTGCCGAGATCTTTAGAAGCAAGGATATCAGTTGGCAAAAAGTATAACAGCGGAAACAAATCATTGTCCCTAAAATTAAAATGAAGAACTTACGTTACTACAGACAAGGCACAGAAAGAGGAAAGATTTTTTAGTGCATCACGAGCGCCTGGGATAGGATGTATACCATCTTGGAAGTAATGTGTTTTGAAGAACTCATGGACTAGGAAATTAGCTGCCACAATTCAGAAAAGTACTTCTTTCTTATGTGTATTACATGCTCAAAGTACAAATATTAATGTGTACAGATTCTAGATTCTGAAATGAAATAAGAATAACTAGAATCAACACACACACCTCTTTCTCGTGAACAGTTCCATATCTGCAATGAGTATTGTGAAAATTGTTAACTACCTGGTGAACAGAACAACTAGATCAAATGAAAAATATAACTGATCAGTGGAAACAGGGTATACAAGACAAAGGAAAGCTAGAATACCCTGAAGAACTCGTAAACATGGTACTCTGAGACACAGTGATTCCAGGAATAACGTTCAGCAATAAATTTGTTCAGTGCTGCAAGAAAGCTTCCAAGAACTGCAAGCAAGATACAGTGTGCAAGTTAGTAAGGTATTCGCTCAACCTGTACAATGTTGTGAAATTGTAAATTATGATCATGATCACTAGACTTCTTATCCTCTTGCAGCAATATTCCTCGTGCAGTTAATGACTTCAACAATTTCATTCAACACCAGGAAGATCAGGTATGGTTTCTCGGGATTTTAGAGACGAACGCAAGTTTTTCACAATACCTTCATCGACATCAACAGCAACCACCATCTTGGCTGCTCCAGGATGCTCGGGAAACCCAAGGGGCTTCCCTCGCCGGCAGGCGCCGTTCCCGTTCAAGCTCTTCCCGCCAACCTCTTCCAGCGGCACCACCTCCGGATCACGGAGCAGCTGCCGCGGCGTGGTCAGCACCTGCGCCTTGATCCCCAACGCATCCCCATCCAACCACCGCCTGAGCCCGCCGCCTTCGCCGTCCTGCCACCCCTTCAACCGCAACGCGAGCCTCCTCCCCGCCCCCAGATCAATGAACCCCGCCTTCCTCGGCAGCGTCACGCGCCCGCCCTCGCCCCGCGCCACGGACTGGCCGAAGAAGCTGCAGAGGCAGGCGCGGTTAGCGGCCGCCCCTGTTGGTGGCGGCGGCATGGCTGGGCCGGGACTGCTCCACCCACTCCTCGGCGGCGGCCGGAGACGATCCAACAGCGACCTCCTCGCGGCTCCGCGGCTTAGCATGTCGCCACCCGCATTCCCTCCCCGGCCGGGTCACCAAGCATTAGCAGCCTGCACGTCCCACCTTCGCCGAAAAGATTCTGTTAAACCCGTACCGCAAAAGGAACGCGAGATCGCAAAACGCCGAGGGGGGAGTCGCTTGCCTGAACACGCGAGCGAGAATCGGATCGGGACGAGCTCGGAGTCGGAGGCTCAGCAGCCGGTCACGCCGCTCCTGTGATAGTGGGCGTCTCTTTCTTCCGGACGAGACGGCGAGGAAGGGAAGAGGGGGGAAACGAGTGGGAAAAAACTCGCGTGAAAATCCTGAAGCGCATGTGCCAGGGAAATCGGAGAAGGCGCAGCGGATTTCTTGACGGCCTCCAGTATTTTTCGTTCTTGAGATTTACTGTAATTTTTTATAGGGTTTATGATGGAGTGAGAGCGTGCGAGTTTTTGTGAATGCGGACAGACGTGGTCGTGGCGGGCCCTCTTCTTTCGAAAGGAGCCGTGCCCGTCATACTGTCTGTGGTCTCTTTATAAGAATATCTTCGCTCTAGTCAGATTATATACACAAAAACTGTTTCTAATGTTTTTTTTATAAATTTAACAGATAAATTTTTTTTAGTCACCCTTGCAAATCTAACACGAGTTGAACCATTGTTACAATGTTAACAAAATATACTAATCTAGAACAAAAATATATAAAATCAAAGAAAGTTGTTAGAAAACAAAATACATTTATTTTAATATTAATATATTATTTTTAAAATTAATATTTTTTTTAAATCGTAGTATTAGCATAGATGGACTATAATTATAATCCCTAGGTTTTTGTTAGATCATGTAGAGCAGTAATAAAAGTCACCCAAAATATATTTTTACCGGAAACATATGGTGGGGTCCACGGTGAGATTGCGCGCACATGCTCAGTTCCAGCTCTGCGTGTTTTTATTTTGTTTTAGCCCAAGTAATAAAATGGTCCGTCTCGAAATACGTAATCCTTGTCGTAATCGGTGAAGTTTTCGTGGCGTAAACTGGCGTTGGTTTCTCCTCCCCACCACCGGACCGCGCTCCATCCCGGTCCCCTCCCTCGGGCCGACCGGCCGAGTGTGCACAAAGCCCCGCTCGCTCTTCCCGTAACCAAATAGCGCCGCAGCACCCAATCACGAACGGCCCGCCCTATGCGCACGCCACGGCCGCGGGTCAGGTCCCTCACGGACGTGGTTCTTCCCATCGCCCGGGCCCCGGACCCATGCGCCTCGCGGAATCCCCAACTCGTGGCCGCCGCCGTCTCTCGCACTAGTTACCCCTCGCCTCGTCGCCCCGGCGCCCCGTTTTTGGACTCTCTGCCCGCCCACACCTCACGTGCCCGCTTGACTGATGACCATTTTTTCCTCCGAGAGATCGTTGACTGATGACTGTTACTATCACCGCGGTCCTGGCGACCGTGCCACACACACAAGGTTTATAAAACCGTTTAAAATTGATCGATTTTTGCAGTTTTCAGTGAAACTGATCGGACGACCGATTTTTTTTAAAAAATTTAAAAATTTTAAAAATTTGAAAAACTTCAGGATATTGAAAACCAGTAAAACTAACCAATAAACCAATAAGGCGATGAGTTTTTAAATTTTAAAATCTGAAACCGTAAAAATCAGAGAAACTAATCGATAAATCTATAAAAAAAAAACCGATCAATTTTATCGGTTTAAATAAAACCATAAACATTGGCCCACGCACGGCGAGCGGCAGAGCACCCGCCCGGAACCCCGGGCCCGGACGAAAGCAACCCACGCCGTTCCGTCGCGTTCGTCAACCCGCCGCACCTACCCCGTCCTCTCTTCCCGTCCGGCTGCTGACGCGATCCCCAAAATCAAATCCCGGCAGAGAGGAGAATTCCTTTCACACAGGCGAAGGGGAGGGATAGGTTTCGGGGCTCGCAGTTTTCTGTTGCCGCCCGACGTGACGCCAAACAGCAGCTTCTCTTTCTCCCGGCCCTGTTCGCTTTCGTGTAGGCAACTCCCTCGGAGTCGGGGACCCTTGCATCTCCGGCTCTAATATTCTAGACAAACCTCAGGAGCTAATCGTGCGAGCCATCACCCATAAGCCATCGCCCCGCAGGGCTTGATCTACGCCTAAACAATGGTCTGTTGACCGGAAGGCGACTGCCCACAGGAACGAAGGAAATAGCGTGGTCAAGTGCCGCTTAATGAGGGTCAGAGTCAGCTTGACGAAAGGAAACTTCAAGGTTATGCATGGAGTATCGTTTTCGAATCCTCGCGAGGCCTACTGGGACGGACGAGCAGTGACGATGCTTGAGAGGCACCTGAAAGTCTAGAGAAACGGGGGGGCGCAGATGCGGACCGCGAGGTGTGGGGTGGGGCGAGATACAGGGACAAGGATTCGTCAGCAGGACCGAACTCTTTCGCCTGAAACGGGGCAGGTTGTCCCCTGCACGCTTCATGCTCTGGTCAGCCTACAGTTGAATTGCGCTTTGTTAGGCAGAATTCCATTTCAGTGATACTCCAGCTTCTTGCTGCTCAGGACTCGACTTCTCAGGTGGATCGTTTCTGCTTCCAAGCAGCATCGTGATCCTGAGGATGTCGAGTCAGTGACAGCACTGACTGATCCAGTTTGGAGTACATTTCCACCGTGGAAAGTACTCGGAGTCCTACGCGGCGAAGACGACTTGTTTTGCTGAAGAGGAAGTGTGCAACTGAAACACGTGCAGCTATAGTAAACTCCCAGGAAATCTCCCAGGAAATATCCTCGGAAGCGGCAGGGCAGGGCCAAGAAAGAAGTCGAAGGTTCACGAAAAGTCTCGTCAACGATCTACGAACGAATTCAGTTTCATTTACATCAATATGTTTCCTATATGTTTACACTTGCATCAGTTTTTTTCCTGACAAAATTCCACAAAAAGAAAAAGGAGGGGAAAAAAAGAATGAATGAACATATTTTTGTGCTCCGGCGATCGGCGACGCGAGCCAAATGCGTCCCGGAGCTGCGACGAATCAATAAACCAATCAGTTCGTTGACGGCGGCGGCGTCTTCGGAGTCTTGGGCGGGCGCGGGGACTCGGCTGCGGCGAACCCTTGCTCGATGTCGCCGGACGTGCCCACGACGGCCTGCTTGCCCCGGCTCAGCAGCCGGCGCAGTGACCGGAGCCGGGCGGACACCGGGGACCGCGTCTCGTCGGCGGCGGCGGCGGCCATCCTGCTCGCGGGCAGCGGTGTCGTCTGGGACGACGACAACGAGGGGGTCAGGTCCACGGCCCGGGTCGGGATGTCGATGACGAGGTTCTCCATACGTCGCCCCGAGGCCGAGGAGCTGGCGGACGCGGCGGCGATTGGCGGATACGGAGGCGGGGTGGCGTTGGTGACGTCGTCGAGCGTGCCCCAGAACAGGACGTTGGTGGGGAACTCGAGCGCCGGCTGCTCCCGCGGCACGCGCGGCAGGGACTCGGCCTCGGCGGCGCCGACGACGACCGGGCCGCGGCAGAGCGGGCAGGTGTCGTGCGAGTGGAACCACATGTCGATGCACTCGACGTGGAACCCGTGCCCGCACTTGGGCAGCGCGCGCACCTTCTCGCCGTCGGCCACCTCCGACAGGCACACCGCGCACTCCAGCGCCTCTGCGTCTCCCCCCTTCCCGCTGTACACCGTGACGGGGAGAGCGCGGAGCACCGCGGCCGGCAGGCCCCGCGCGGCGAGCGGCGACGCGTCGACGAACAGGAACCGCGACGACGGCGGCGCGCCGAGGATCGGGCTCGCACCCCCCAGGTAGCGCTTCGCGTAGAGGTACAGCAGGAAGACGAAGACCACCACCGTGAAGAGGAAGATGACTGCCGCCAGGAGCACCCCGTTGCTGATCACCAGTTGCTGCTGCTGGTGCTGCGCGCCGACGGAGCCCGGGATCGTCCCTCCTGTCGGGAACACCGGCTGCGCACCCTCCGGCGGGAACGACGTCGACGACGACGGCATGGCGGGTGAGTGATCGAGCAGCGGTTGCTGGTACACGTTTTCTGACCGGCCGCCGACGACGAGGCACGACGAGGTTGTGGAGAGAGAGAGAGAGAGAAGCGAGCTGGAGGGAAAGCGTTTCGGAACGGGCTCTCTATTTGAAGGTGGGAGTGGCGACTGGCGAGGCGGCTTGGTGCGTTCGCGGCAACCGGAACCTCTGCGCGTGTGACGTCAAGGAGATCGTGGCACGGCCAAAAAAGAAAGAAAGATCGTGACAGCGGCACAGACGATCCGAAGGGAGGCTGGACTTTGTCAACCAGTGGTTGGGAGCAGTGGATGCAACGGGAGAAGGTCCATCCCCAGTCGCCGAGTTTCTTTGACTCGCCTCGCCCGCGGGGCCGGGGCGCTGCTGTTTCCTTTGCTCGCGGCGTTACGGCGTGATCGGGATCGATCATCCCGGAAACATCCCAACTTGCAGCACGCCACGCTAGGGTGACGCCGGCGACGAGCCCATCCTCCGGTCACCGGACCGGCCCTCGCCTCGCCGGAGACAAGCCTCTGGAATCGGCCGCGTTCCACGAACGAGATGAGTCCGTCACGAGGCAGGCTCGGGCTGCGCATCGCTGCAGTGTACCATCGGCGGGTTCGATTTCTGGTCAAGTGGAGGACACAGATGGATCGGGAATTCCGGGGTGCTGACCCGCGTGTTGGCCGTGGCACGTCGCGCTGTCCGGGGGATGGAACGGAACGGTGTACAGTACGTCTGGTTCGGCGCGCTGCCGTGTCCTCGTCGCGGACCTGGAGCGACGCACAGCTAGGATTTCTCCATGCAGAGTTTGGACACCACCCTTTCCTCCGTCTCGGATCCGGTAAGGATGGATGACTCCAGCACGCTGAATTACTTTCACCGCGGATACTCACCATTATTAACCATGCTATCGAGTCTTTGTTTAACAGTTGATTGGTAGCTACTACCAGTGCCATGTCTGCCATGTGAATCCGCTGCGCGTGAGGGAAATTCACGGCCCTTTTCCGCTGGCATTTTCTTCCGGGGTCAAGGTACGTAAGCCGTGGTGTCCTTACGTCAACCCTGGCCCGTGGGACAAGGAGACGATCCGCGCTTTGCTTTTCAAATGTTCGGTAGGAAGGGGAACGCGTGCGCTGCCGTGCCGAGACCAGCGTTTGCGCAGGGAAATCATCAGTCGTCGGCACGGGTGCGCGGCGTCAGCCGCGGGACCCCTCTCGACCCGGGGGGCCAGTCACGGGTTTCCCGCGTCGTGAGGGCGCTCGCCCTGCCGGGAAATTGTGGGGAGGGTTCTGCGGCTCTGCCGAGTCGGAGACGCAGACGTTGCGCGTGTGAGATCAGCAGCCAGTAAGATGGATTAGCTGCTGTTAATTATGCTCTGGGTCGTCCACGTCATGTTGATCGCAGCCGGATCAGAAGGCCGCGTTGTTTGCTGCGCGTTTTCATTGCCTTTTCTTTTTCTTTTTGCTCTGGAGTTGTCTGCCTGGAGACCGTCGAAACAGAGCCACACCTGGCAGTTCACCGAGCCACGTCGTCGCGCGTAACGAACAAACGAGCATGGCGTTCACGGAAAGCCACGCACAGGGGGTACTGACACTGGAACTGGCGCGACTGGCAACGCACCTGGAACTTTGAGAAGAGGTCTAGTACAGTCCACTCCTACTGCTATCCAACCTCCTCTACTCCGGCAAACCCGACATGCTCTGGTGGCGTAGCAGTACTGCGCACTTTCGTACCTGGTCTCGGTACGGCATATTTAAAATTTTTTTTCGCTTAAATTAGTTTTAATACATATATCAATTAAAATTTTAATTTTAATAGATATTTAAATAGTAAATATATATATATATATATATATAATTTTAAAATATCGTTATATATGTGTACTAGATTTGATAAAGATGACTAATTAAATTTTAGATATTGATATAGGTCTATATCATACTGTTATTTTTTACTTAAGTATTTAAATTAATGTTTACATACTCGATTTAGATATGTATTAGTCGTTTTAACTAATACTTTTTTTATTCAGATGTTGTTACTTTGTTATGATTTTGACACTAAATACATTTAGTTTTATTGAAATCTTCAAACGAAATATATGAAATATTTAATTTTGAATGACAGAATACTTGATAAAAAGATAGAACTTTTGATCTGTAGTGATAGAATATTTGGTGTTTTTTAAATATTTCTCTATTTTTTACGAGTCTGAGCTTATGATGTATTTACAAGTTACACTTTTTTTTAGATCGCATGTTTTTTAATCTAGTAAACTATGCTAAAGTTTGATAGTACGGGGTATTTCTTCGGTGAACTCGAATAGAAATGATAAATGCTCTGTATTTTGCTCAGTTTTTCTTCTTCTCTAACTTTTATTGACTGATACTGTTCGTACAGCTAATTTTTTTTTTACATATTCTTCACAAAATCTTAAGTGCGCTGCTGATACTAATGCGTCATCCTCCGGACGACCGGGGAGCTGCCAGCATCGTGCGAACTGAAGGCTCGAGCGCCACTCGTCGCGGTAAAAAGAAAAAGGAACGGACGGGGTCTCGGCATCGGAACCGCGAGCGGCGGGCGTGGGAGAGGGCGGGGGGAAGCCAGGCACTGCGGCATGGGAGCAGGGCATCAGACCGGCGGCGGGAGACCCGGAGGGCATACGCGCATGGCGCCCCACGAGCCCACGACTCCACGCGGCGCTTTTACCCGGCATCTCGGTCAGGACGCACCGCGCTCGCACGTCCGCACTAGAGCGCACTCGCTGGTGATCGCGCCGGAGAGGTAGGGGTACGCGCTAGGAACCTAGAACCTCGTCCGCGAACGGCCCCCGGTCCTCCGGACCCGACGGGCCGGGAGGCGAGGAGACGTGACGAGGGAACGACGCGCGCGTGATCGCGGCGAGATTTTCCGCGGATTCGAGGACGCGGGGTCAGTCAGCCAGCAAGCCAAGTGTGAGGGGTGACGTCCATTCAGCTATTTGGACTTTTTTTTTTTGAGAATTCAGCTATTTGGAGTCACCTTGTAGCGGTGATTATGGTCGACAGGATTCCGTTGCCAAGTGAGCTCGCGCGTCGTGCCAATGTTGCTCGCATCGCTCGGTCCGTTACTGCTAGGAAGCACGGAGGCGTGTGGACGGGAGAGCGGCTTCGCCGATCGTATCAAGGGCGACGGAGCACAGCACCGCGGCGCACCAGTATGCGGCTTGACGAGTGAAGACTGGTTTAAACGTTACTCGAGCGAAAAGCCGCGTGTCTTTGCTGGATCCCTTCCGCGGCGCCAAAAATGGGCAGGCATCTTACAAGGTGCTATATAGTCTCCGGATACGGCTTCTCTCCTCCCAACTCCTCCTCCCATGCATACTCCCTGCACATGTCAGGTTTTTATACGTTCCACTTTTCTTTAGTGGACCAGCGGAAGGGAGCATTGGATCAATGACGTGAGCATCCGTCGACAAGAGCCATCATACGATCTGAAAACTCGACTATTTGGACCACAATCTGGTTCACGAAACCGTGAAAACCGATTTGAATTTTAGTTTTAAAATTTCAAAAAAAATTAAAGATTCGAGAAAAAAATTGAAAACCCAAAAAGTACCGGTCAAATCTATTTGATTTCAAATTTAAAATTTCAAAACCATAAACACGGTTAGCGGGAAAAACCAAGCGGCAAACTGGAAAACCGATAATTTTTAATTTGTACCAATTTTTTATGTTTATTGCAGCAGTTTTCACAAAAATTAGTCAAATCGGTGCCAACTAATTTTCGTGGCTCAATCGAAAATAAAAGCCCTGACCAGAACTTGGTGACACCGGCGATGATTTTTCACGCTTCGGTGAAACTGTCGGATGAATGATTTTATTTTTAAAATCAATAAAAATTGAAAAAATAGAATTTCTAAATGAGAGGTAAACCGGTGGATTTTGAAATCTAAAACTTGAAAACCGATAAAACCGAAAAGTTTACAGTAGTATTTCAATCAAATTTCATTCAAGTTTTGGTTTTTCTTTATTTCAAACGGTTTTGATTGATTCTTACGATTTTCTTACCTTTATACTGTTGGGAGAGAGAGATGGTCTACATATGGAAGGAAATCAAAGCTAATGAAGGTTACCACTAACGGAGACCACACATGCTGCTGGTTACTAAAAAAAGAAGGAATAAAAATCCGACATGTAGAGGGAGTATGCATGGGAGAAGTTGGGAGAGAAGCCGCATCCATAGTCTCCGGTCACAGGTATATCGGATCCTAGATTGCTAATTTGTTTCTGCAGCCATTACGTGGTTCTATTGATAATTAGACTGCTAATTTGTTTCTGCAAGAACTTACATATACGGTCTTAATTATGAGCATTAATTTTGAAAGAATCTTACGAGTCCCAAAATTATGCATCACAGCAGAGTTATGTTACAAAAGATACATCCATGATACGATTCCTCTGCTACAAGACTATAGGAACTACTATCGCAGTTGATCAAGATCAGTCCTCGGTAGCATAGTACTGCGGGGCGAGCTCAGCCAGCCATAAGGGATCTATCCGGGTCAGATTTTTGACATAATTTTGGGTCGTCCGAACCATCTCATTGAAGATGACGCAGTCCGGCTTGGTGCGGAAAAACACAGATGAAGGGTGGATCTGCATGCTCTGGCTGGTCGCAAGAGCCCTGCAAAGTGTCAAACAGTAGATGACACAGTAAGATCATCAGGTTTAACCTAAGTAGAATCAAAATCCATGCATGTGTGTACCATGAACTACAAAACATCCTGCATTCTCAGTTTGGTGTCTGGTCTGGATTATCTAATGACTGTAGTTTTTGATCATTATGCACGAAATGGGGGGTAGCTGTGGCACGTCTGGCCTGAAACTACGAACATGAAGATTACCTGTATGATCCATCTGGCTGCCGCATTGCTGCATTTAAGAAGAAAGCAGCTGTAAGGCATCTCCTGAAAAGAACCATG
>BCLG01006534.1:1944-17382 GCA_001602295.1 Zoysia matrella | reverse complement strand
TTTTAACACGGGGAGGCTATCGAACGAAACCCCCCGCACTCGGCTGGCCGACAGCCGAGGCCACCGGAGGGCCGAACCATACGTTCAGGCGCTGATCACGGCTAAGCCTAGGCGCGACGCTGATCATGGGAAGGAACCGCATCGAACCGGTCCGACCTAGGCGTCTCACTGAACGAAAGACCGAGAACGACCTCGGCCCGACCTCTATGGTCGGAACGATGCGTGCACGCAGAACGAAACCCCTTGCGATCAACTAATTGGCAGCCGAGGCCACCGGGCCAAGCCAAACGATCGGACGCTGATCATGACCTGTGTCTAGGCACGCCGCCAACTACGAACCACGCTTCAAATCCAGCTCTCCAGACGCCCTACCAAGCGTAAGGACCAGGGTCGACCTCGGTTCGGCCGCAGCCATCGGCACAATGCCTGGTCGATTCCTCGAGTCGCTCTGGGACCGGGTGACGACCCGGCGGAGCGGTTCCGATGAGACCAACCGCCAACGAAAGGTGGTCCGTATAACGATCCAGCCCACGACCGATCCTTTGGCTCGTGCGCACCCATAGGAACTTGAACTTTCGGGACGACCAGCTCGACGCCACCTCGATCAAAAACCTCGAAGCGGCATCAGGCTCGGGGGCTACTGTCGGGATCACGTACTCCGGGTACCTAACAGATCGCTCCAACGAGAGAAAGTCGAGGGTCGGGTGACACGGGCTTCGACCCCTCCGCAACGATCTACGACGACTATCGCATGGCCGCGCAAGGGGGCGCGAAGACCCCGGGCCCTGAGGATAACACCCGGGAGCGACCCCCAGAAGGCAGGTACCGCGTTATGGTACATTTACTCCGGGGACCAGCTGCCATCCGTCCCGACGAGACAGGACGAGGTTCACCACGGCGACACTCCAGCAGAAAGCTGCGACGACTGCCAGACACGATGGGTCAGCGCTGTAGCTAGCACAGTGGCGCCGGACAGGTATCACGGTACCCGCCGACATGCCCGACGTGACGGGTCATGAACGCGCCTGGACGGAACGAAGTGATGTCGACAACGACGGGTGGGTCCACCTGTCGGCAAGACGGCAGGATTTCGTAGGACCCATTGCATGTAACCTCAGGACTCCCCCTATATAAAAGGAAGCCCGTGGAGCGATAAGGAGAGGGGGAACAACATACAAAACAGACCCCGATTTTCCTACATCCAGGGTCCTCCCACGAAGAGAGGCCCCCGTCTTGTAACATTATCCTCGAGATAATCCGTTCCCTGGACGTAGGGTATTACACCATCCGAGTGGCCCGAACCAGGTTAAAAATCCCCCTGAGCCCATCCTAGATTAGGCCATATCGAATCTGAAGGCACACCTTCCCTCACGACCGTATATTTACTGTGCCGGTGGTCAGAACGCCGACAGCTACCACCTCCGATTTTATTGGCAGACAGGTTAGTGTACTTGAGAGAGACATGTCACACGAGCAGGTGAAAGAGATTAGCCGTTCTATCTCCGTCTCACACGTACTGGTCCAAGATTCAATCTTTCTCGTTTCAATCCGTTCTCCTTCCATTTTTAACAAACCGAACAGGGCCTAAATCTTCTCCGAAGAAACTGGATCTGACGGTATTCGTAGAAGTAATTCCAAGTTAAGCTGATGTACTAAGAATGTAAGTTACGCTTCTTACCGTTTGTTTTTTGAACCATTCCTTCCTACTCCTAGTAATCTTCTCCGAAGAAACTGGAGTGCCGAAGGAGTCAAAGAACCAATCCCAACGTTAACAAATCATACGGAGTAACAGATTGGCAGACGTTCACGCCAGCCCTGCATGCGAAATCCTATACCGCAACGGTAAAAACTTTGCTGTAAAACAGAGTAATTCTCTCCGCGTATGAGCTACGGACACTTCAGTCCATGTTGACCAGCTGCCGTGCGAAATAGTACCGGTGACTGTTGTCGCGTTCTTCTTGTGTCCCGTTCAGAACCAGTGAGTAAAGTAAAAGAGGTGAAAGTAACAAAGCGAATTCCGCGCAGATTCACGTGCTGTTCCTGTTCCTGACCCTGTTCTGGCTGCGGAGCGCTGATGTAATCCCTCCGTTCTCAAATATAAAACATTTCGTATTTAATCAAAATTAAACTCTATTAATTTTTACTAATAATATTTATAAATTTAAATAATTTTTAATATAAAAAATTACATATTATAAAAATATATTTTATTAAAAATCTAATAACGATCTTATGTTTCATTAAAAAAATGTCTATATTTAAATTCGAAGATAGTAAGCAACAGGAGTAAAAAGATAATACTCCTCCTCCTATAATAACACGCGCGCCGTAATCTTTGTCCTTTACTTTCGCATTAAAAGCAGACATAAATAAACAATTAATACCCCCCCATCACTCCTCGCCTCTCTTTCCTTCCCTCGTTCTTCTCACCACACCACGCTGCCGCTCCCTTCCCTCCTGCGTTCCATCATTGCCGCGCGCGGCGAGCGATGCAGGGCGGCGTAAATCTGCTCGTGAGAGCCCCAGTATGAGGTGAGGGGGAGGAGCAGCCGGATCTCTCTCACTTGGGGCTCCTGCGTCTGACGGAGATCTTCCTCCTCGCTCGTACTACCTCGATGGTAAGTGCATCTCTCCGATTTGGGCAATGGTAGGCTGTGTATCGTGCTCATCCGCATCTCCCGCTGGGGGAGAGAAAAGTTTGGCATTTCTTCCTCCTCCGCGTGCGCATTTCGTGATTAGCCTGGTTCCGGGCGCCGAAAGCTGCCGTTTTTACCTTGTTTGTGTGGGTGTTTCGCTGTTCTTAGCCTGGTTCTCGTGGTCGTGGCCAAACCTAATGCCGCTCCTTTTTACTCTTCTCGGCCATCTCTCTGCTTCTCGTGTTCCTCGTTGTCGTTTTGGACGACCGAAATTGTGGACATTTGCGTATACAGCCGTGGTCTCTTTCAGAAAAGCTGCGGCGTTCGGTTGTGGGCGTTGCAGCCGCTGCTCTTCAGGAGGCGGAAATGGGGGAAATGCTTCTGTAGATGACCGGCTCGCGGTCGCGGCGCCGAGATTTTGCTGCTGCCACCGTCTCTGCTCGTTAGGAAGGCGGCGCGGCGATTTCTCCCGTTTGTTTGGTAATTTCTGGACCCCATTTTGCGCCCCCCCCCCCCCTCTCTTTTTGTCGGAGAGATTTGGTCCCGTGAATCCGTAAACAGGAAGCGGCGTGGGTGTGTGATTTCCACCTTCCTTCCATGGTTCTTGCGTTCATATTCGTAGCCTCCTCTCCTGGAGTGACTAGCGAACGGCTCTGCTGCCTGGTAGGATCTTTTTTTCTTTTTCTGTTGGAACTTCCTGCTTCCGGCTGGCATCCAGTGCCTGAAACGCGGCGGTGTGATTTCATCTTGTTGGTGTGGATTTGTTGTGTTGTTCTTCTTTTTGGCGATTTAAAGGTCTACTAGGGTGGTTGGTGGGCGCGTATCTTTATTGCGTTGGTTGAGTAGTCTCGTCGGTCGTCAAAGTCGTCCTTGGCTTTTCTTTTAGCATTTTTCTTCATTTCTCCATTTGCAGTGATTTTATTTCGTCCCTCTGGTGTAGAAAGGTGAGATGCAAGCCGTTCTCATGAGTAGGGTTCTGTTCCTTCTTCTGGGAGTGTTTGCTCATACTTTGGAGTCTCTCTTAGGCGGCGTATACGGGCATATTTGCGGATCTTGAACAAATCTGTTGCATCTTGGGGTTGTTCCAGATGTGATGGAATTTTACCTCAAAGCGGTCAAACCTGGACACCAGAGTCCTAAGAAGAATATTTATAGGTTACGTTTGGATGTGGACATAAAACAGGTTGCCAAATGTTGGTGTGCAGGCACGCGCCCGCGCGTTGGCGGCCGATTTTGGCGCCCGCGTGTTGGCGAGCAAATGACCTGCTTCGCTAGCTGTGTTCGTTGGCTAGCCAATTTTTGGAGCGGCATGGGCTTTGATCCAAACCGAAGCCAAATTCGCGTCGGCGCGTGCGGGCTCGCCAATTTTTGATGGACAGGCATCGGCGTCAATCCAAGCAGCCCTTTAGTTATCTGTTTCAAGACTGTTCCAGGCTGGGATACTGAATTTTACAAGTAATTTACTATGTTGGGAGGAATCTGTATGACTGAATCTGGTCTTAGTGTTGACCATTGTTTGATGCCATTAGTGCGGTAGTACCTTTCGGTCTTTGCTGAGATATGGTATGTAGAGTAGAGTCTGCTGCAACTGTCATCTGTAAATTGTTTCGGTCCGCTAGGGTGATCAGAGCAATATCGTCCCTGTGTTCCTTTTTCGATTTTTCCCACTTAGTAACCTGTGCCTTCTAAGATTCTTTTGCACATGGTGCTAATTATTGAAGGTTCTACTATTCTGCAGGTAGAAGGTAGTTGTTTTTAGCACTGGAGTTAGTGGTTTTCCTTAACAAGCTGAGGATAGTGTTCTTCTGTTTTCGTGGCCGGCTCCAATGGCAATGTCGCCGTCCCATCCAATGCGCAAGTATTCATGGTGGTGGGATAGTCACATATCCCCAAAGAACTCAAAATGGCTCCAGGAAAATCTCACAGGTAAGCTATGTTGCTTCACAGTGCTTTTTATTTTTCAGTCCACAAGTTACAATCATTGTATCCCTTGGTAAAAATCAGTAAAATGTATACATATACTTATATATTGGTGGTCTTTTGCCTCATGAATTGTTGAATCTGATTCTTGTCTTACTTTTACATAACGAGTCAGTGTATAGTCCTCTTTAAAGGACAGCGGATCATCAAGCACTTATATTAAGTATGTATTGTGCAAGTTCGCGTAATATTTTCAGAACAGAATGCTTTAGCATAAAGTAAAGATGTAGTTAGAAGCCTGGATTGTAACATAGTTTCACGTAAAAAACTTCTCCATTCATTGTTTCTTATGGGAAGATCAGCAAGTTGCTTAGGACAATCACATGAATGTGAACAACTTCACTTTTACAGCATTTGTTAGTTACTCTATGATTGAGTCACTAAATATGTTAAAAAAAATGAATTGTACATTGCAAATTAGGAGGGCTAACTTTTCTACATATTGAAAGGCAAATAGAATTTCTGCTAGTTTTCAAGTGTCAGGTGTTTGTTCAGACTTTTATGGTGCTTTATATGTCTTTTGTTACATTTACTTAAATTTTGTGCTGATTTGTTTTTAATGGTTGACCACACAGATATGGATAGCAAAATCAAAGTGATGATCAAGATTATTGATGAAGATGCTGACTCATTTGCACGAAGAGCAGAAATGTATTATAAAAGGCGTCCAGAGCTGATGTCTTTGCTCGAGGAGTTATATCGTGCTTACCGTGCGTTAGCTGAAAGATATGATCATGCGGCTGGTGAACTTCGACAAGCCAACCGGAGAATGGCAGAAGCATTTCCGGATGAGTATCAGTTAGACTTGGATGATGATCTGCCAGCAGAAAGTGTATCCACAGAGACTGAAGCTGAAAGTCGTGACATGACTCCATTTTTCCTTTCATTCATCAACGCTGGTGATTCAAAAAAACATGCTAAATGTATGCCGTGTGAAACTAATTTGTCAATAGTACAATATTTAAATGCCATATCAAACTCATGTATTGGTATCACAGATGACCAGGATCGTGAGAAGCTACAGAAAGAAATATCAAGCTTATCAAAAGAAAATCAAGACCTAAAGAAGAAGATTTCATCAGTGCTAGAGAAGAGTGACCAGGCTGAATCTGAAGTTCTTGGTCTTAAGGAAGCCCTTGCCCAGCAAGAGGCAGAGAAGGAAGCTGCACTTTCACAATGCCAGCAATCAAGTGAACGATTACAGAACCTCAAGTCTGAAATATTGCGTACACAAGAGGACTTCAATAGACTTAAAGAGGAGATGCAAGTTGGTCTGCAGAATTTGAGCTCGGCAGAGGAAAGGTGCCTTCTGTTGGAGAAAGCGAACCAGAATCTGCATCTAGAGCTAGATAAGCTGAAGCTTGCTTCAAAAGACAAGCATAACGAGCTGAATGAGAAGCACATGGAGCTAGAAAAACTTAGTATCACTATACAAGAGGAACAACTCAAGACCATGCAAGCAGAAATGGCACGGTTATCCTTAGAGAAGCAATTGGCACAGGCACAGGAGAAGCTATCTCTTCTGTCCCTTGAAAAGCATGGTGAAGCAAGTAAGATTAATGACATTGAAGCAACAAAAGTTCTTCTTCAAAAGGAATTGGAAAAGATTCGAGAAGAGAACCGGAAATTGGATGACCAAGCCCACTCCTCCACATCTGTAATAATTCGTCTGCAAGATGAAATAATTTCCTTGAAGAATGCACAGCGGCAGCTTGAGGAAGAGGTTTCTAGGCATGTGGAAGAAAAGAAGGTGCTCCAGCATGAGCTTTCGCACCTCCGAGCTGACAGATGTGACATGGATAGGAAACACTTTTCGATCAAGGAGCAAATACAACTGGTGAATTTCAATGTAGAATCACTCCAATCACTTGCACAAGAAGTGAGAGATGGAAATTTTGAGCTAAAAGAGACCATCAAGAGCCATGAGGGTATGAAAACCTTGTATGTTGAGAATCTGATGCAACTGGAGAGAACATTAGAGAAAAACACTCACTTAGAGAGATCACTTTCAGAAGCAACTAGTGAGATTGAAGGATTGAAGGAGAAGAAGGCTTCATTGGAAGAAACGTGCAAGCATCTTAATTCTAAGATTAGTGGCCATCAGTCTGAGCGAGCCATGCTGATTGCGCGGATTGAGGGTATCTCTCATACTATGGAGAAGCTTTCAGAGAAGAATGTGTTCTTAGAAAATTTGTTATCTGACAATAAAACAGAGCTTGAGATCCTTAAAAGGAAGCTGAAAGATTTGGAAGAGTCCACACAGACGCTCCGAAATCAAAATTCTGTACTTCGATCTGAAAAGAGAAGTCTTGTGCGTGAGGTTGTTACTGGAAATCTCTTATCAGTTTCTTTTTTTTTTTTATCATATGTTGAAAGAAATGTAACTTGATTCTCTAATTTTTGTTTCAGGTGGACAGCATCAACAGCGCTCTACTCAGCTTGGAAACCCAATACGCAGAGTTAGAAGGGCGGCACTTGGACCTTGAACAGGACAAAAACAAGGCTGACACTGAAGTGTTAAAGCTGCAAGAGCTGTTGAGATTGGAAAAAGAAAGGCACAAAGAAGTCACAAACTCGGGCATGGATCAGTTTAATTCTGTACAGAAGCAGATAGGCCTCCTAGTGGAAGAAGTTCGATGTAGGGAGAACCAGCTTCAGGAGGAGGAGCAAAAGATAGTTGAAGCTCAGACTGAGATATTTATCTTGCAGAAATGCTTAGGTGACATGGCTGAATCAAATTCTGATGTCTTGGCAAAATTTCAGAAGAAACAAGAGGCATACAATTTTCAAGAGGAGAAGGTTGCTTTCTTGTCACAAGACAACCAGAAGCTAACAGAAGGGATTGGTTCCGTGATGAAAGTACTGCATCTGGACGAGAAATATGGATCACTGGATCTAATGAAAATTGACGTAGTTGTGCAGCTTGTCTTGCATGAGATTAAGTGCCTACTGAATACTATTTCTGATGCTCAGGATGTGAAGCAGAACCAGAATCTTGAAAAGTCACTTGTTGTCACACTTCTAGAGCACTTTGGGCGAGAGGTGGCTGACCTGAGGTCAGAAAGGAGTGTTATGAAGCAAGAGTGGCAAGCAAAGAGCGAGGAGCTGCTGCAGCTGCAGAATGAAAGGCGTGACCTTCTAAAGATCAATTGTGAGTTACGGAAGGAGATAGAGTCTCATAACCGCAAAGTGGGTGAGATGAAATCTGAGGCCAAGTTCTTGGTTCGACAACTCACGGAGCTGCATGAGTCACGGCAATCATTGCAAGCTGAGGTTATCAAGCTGATAGAAGAGAACTCCTCACTTTCAAACAAACTTTGTGACGCGAGGGAAAAGGAGAAGTCATCTGAAGATGATTTTAGTATTCTCCTTGGTGAAGCGGTGAAGACAGATATCCTTGGTGTCATTTTCAGAAGCCTTCATGATGAGAGGGCATCGCAACTGCGGTGTTTGCACGAGGATTTTGGGTCTCTCCATGCAGCAGGCAATGAGCTTTATCAGGAAATCAAGCTGATGAACAAGAAGCTTGGGGACCTGCAACTTGAGAATAATTATCTTGAGAAGGAACTCAGCAGAACTCTAAGCATATGTGATGGTTCAAGTGGAGAAATATCGACTGCAAAAAGGCGTGCCATGAGGAGAGATACCAAGTTGCTGAAATCTGGTAGGAAAAGCCAAGAGAGTAACTTGAGCATGGAACAGAGAAAGGAAGTTGACAATGCTGGCCTTGAGAAATCAAATGAAATGCTAAGGGAGGAGGTCCACAAGCTGCAGAGTGAATTGCAAGTGCTCGGAAGCAAAGAACAGCCTGTGATTGATGTCAGGTCTTGTGATGCAGAGATTACTAAATTGCTAGCCAACATGCAGTTGGCAACTGCCAATGCAGCTCTCTTCAAGGAGAAAGTTCTTGAGCTCATTGTAGCATGTGAGAGTTTTGAGATAAGTGATATGGTGCAGAAGGAGGTTTTGAAGGAGGAAATCACTCGGCGGAACTCTTACGTTGATGGGCTGAAGGACAAGCTCAATGCTGTTGAGATCGAGAACAGAAGGCTGAAGGTTGACCTGAATGGCGATGTCACTGTTCTAGGAGCGTTGCAGACTGAAGTGAATGCCCTGGAGAAGCAAACCTTATCCCTGGCCAAGGATTGCTTGCCACTACATATGCTCAGGAAGGAGGTATACGCTACTTTTTCAATGCCATTCACATTTCCTGTGTTCCTGTTCAAATTGAAGCAAGATGACAGTTCATTTATGAAACATAGCTCTTCCTCTGTTTTTCAGTTGTTATCGCTAGGACTCGCAGAACTTAATTTGTTTTTACCACTTTTTCAGGAAAACCAAATGCCACCTCAGCTGTCGAAGATCTCTGTGAAACCAAGTGATGATCAAAATGCAACAAAAATGGTAAAGGACATGGAGTTGCAGAAACTGCATGGAACTATCAAAGCCCTTCAGAAGGTGGTTAAGGATACTGGAGTTGTTCTCGAGCAAGAGAGGCTCGACTTCAACAGCAGCCTCCAGGACGCAAGAAAGCAGATCGAGATTCTCAAACTCAAGGAGATCCTGGACAGCGATGCCAGTGATGCTAACTACGAGCGGATAATGAAAGACATCCAGCTCGACCTTGTCCAAACTCCCAGCCGGAGAGCAGCCTCGCACCGCCAGAGGAAGAAAACCTCGCCGGCGCATTCCGATGACAAGATGCTTGCGCTATGGAGCGTGAGCAGAGTGAGCAGCGGCAGCCACAGGAACGACGGCGACCTGCATCCACCGCAGAGCGAGGTGCCAGTGAACGACAGAGTGAAAAAGTGGTGTTCCTCTGAGCCGGTGGTCATGAAGGACCTCAGCGTCGATAAGCAGGAGCTCCTTCCGAAGCCCGTGGCAACAACGGAGCCACAGCAGGAGTGGAAGAAGAAGGTCATCGACAGGCTCTCATCGGAGGCGCAGCGGCTCAGGGATCTCCGGTCCATCGTCCAAGAACTGCGAGCCAGCGTGGAGTCCACAGCTGACAACGAGCTCGAAGACGTCAAGGCGCAGATGGTCGATGCTGAGGACGCCATCGACGAGCTGATTGACACCAACGGCAAGCTCCTGAAGAAGGCGGAGGAGTTCACCTCCGCCGGAGCCGGCGGCGACGGCGACGTGGACCTCCGCAGCCGGAGCCAGCGCAAGATCCTGGAGCGCGTGCGGAAGATGTCGGAGAAGGCCGGGCGGCTGGAGCTGGAGCTGCAGCGGTTCCAGCACGCGCTGCTCAAGCACGAGGAGGAGCGCGCGGCGCGGCGCGCATCCAAGGCGGCGGCCACGGTGCAGGTGCAGCGCCGGTCGCGCGTGCAGCTGGTCGAGTACCTATACGGGCGCCGGCGCGACAGCAGGCGGCCGAAGCAGAAGCAGCGCGGGCCGTCCTGCTGCATGCGGGCCAAGGCCATCGACGACTAACTCAACTCCTCAGATCGCTCAGTGGCTAATGAATTTAAGCTTTTTTTTTTTGTTAAGTACTACCCTTGTCGATTGTCAGAGTAACTTTGTTCTTGCGTATTCCATGTCGTTCTAGAGTAAATAATTCAGTGGACTGATCCTAGTGGTTCGTTGCTGTTCTAGTACTCAAGTAAGGTTAAGGAGATGTAAATTGTAGTAGCCTGAAATGGCGACTGTTCTCGTCAGTAAATTTTCGCTGTTCTTGTACTGAGTTTATGAATTCTGTCAGTGTTCAGCTTTAGTTCTCGTTCTTCGTCAGTAGCAGAATCCTAAGCTGTGGATATGGAATTGCTGTGTTGATATCTTGCAGAAATGGCAGCGAGAACTGAAATTTCGCAACTCAACTCTTCGCAATTTTTTTTCTAAAATTGTTAAACTTGAAATCATCTGACTGCATCCATATTTACATCGTAGAGTAGAGCACACGATAAATACGTTATACGTTCGTACGCGTACAGATACTGCGATGTGCTACCGTAGCAGTACGCGCACGTCCCTTCTTGTCCGAGCAAGACATTGGAAATAAAAATTTGGAAAAAAAAAAAAGAAAGAGAAACGTGAGAGGGAAGAGCTCGTCGCTCCCGGAACTAAAACCCTAGGCCCGCTGGCCCAGTTAGAGGACTCCGCGGCGGCGATGGCGGACGGCGAAGGAGGAGGGCCTCCTGCCGCTGCGGCGGCGCTGAAGGATCAGGGGAACGAGCAGTTCAAGTCGGGGAACTACCTCAAGGCGGCTGCGCTCTACACGCAGGCCATCAAGCTCGACCCTGACAACGCCACCCTCTACAGGTCCGGATCAGTCTTTCTCCTCATCACCCCCGTAGCGTTGTGCGCGGAACCCTAACTCCCGATCTCCGCCCGTTCCGCTGGTGTGTTCATGTGGGTCATGGTGACCCACGGCCCCTGATCCGTGTGGGAGCTGAAAAGGCTGCGGCTTGCTGGGTGCTTGATCTGGGAGATCTGCGATTCGATTAAAAATTGTGTTTTTATGCACTGAAAATCTACAGCGGCATTTTGAATTCAGCTTTTGTCATGGTCTGAAAACCTCTTCCGAGAATGAGACTGAGAGGTTAGTTTTTTACACGGCAGGTGAGAGTGGCAAACCCAGGTGATGATTTTAGTTTAGTTGCTGAAAGGATGCAATATGCAATGGCTAGACTTCGGTGAAACACTGGAACCATGCACTATCTGGTTAGGACATTTCTGTTGGTGAGAACGATCCTCCCAAGTCCCAACAGAAGTAACAGCAGAAGTTGTACACTCTCTTACACGTCTAGATAACCACCTCAACCATACTAGTGAAAACCAACTCTAAGTCCCCGTTTGGAACGGAGGAATTTTTCCAATTCCTACGTTTTTTCCTGTGAAATTGAACTAATTCCTATGAAATTCCTGGGTTCCAAACGGGGCCTAAAGATAACAAACTACTCCCTCCGTTTCAAAATATAAACATTTTTTAAGTTTAGTCAAAGTCAAACTTTTATCATTTTGACCTCTAATAATGTATAACTAATAATGTTTTGTCATATAAAAATTATATTTTTTGAACTCATCATGAAATAAACTTTCATAAAAAATATATTTTTAAATTAAAAATTATGTAATTTGCTAGATATTATTAGTAAAAGTTAAAAGAGTTTGACCTTATCCAAACCTAAAAATGCTTATATTTTGGAACGGAGGTAGTAAGCAAGATAAAGTGGTCATTCTG
Source organism: Zoysia matrella (assembly GCA_001602295.1). Taxonomy (NCBI): domain Eukaryota; kingdom Viridiplantae; phylum Streptophyta; class Magnoliopsida; order Poales; family Poaceae; genus Zoysia; species Zoysia matrella. Next base: position 5,583 of record BCLG01006534.1, on the reverse strand, counting down.
CCTAAGTCTGAATATCCAGTACTCTTCAACCCAACTTCTCACATACTAGCATTCTTCTCTTTATTGACTTATGGTTCTTAATGATCTTGGGTTGTGGGTCTATATCACACTTTGCTATTTTAAACCCAAATACCTATTAGGACATCCATGCAAAATTAGATGCAATATATATGGTTTTCTTTTTTGTTGCGTGGTACAAGCTCATCCAAAATAATAATTTATGTTTTCCATTTAAATCCTTACCAGCAACCGAGCTGCAGCATTTCTGCAGTTGGTTAAGCTTAGTAAAGCACTTGCTGATGCTGATACAACAGTCAAGCTGAAGCCTCAGTGGGAAAAGGTATATCATTATCTCTCTAATTTACTTCTTGTTAGTTGTTACTTACTGATATATCAGATTTGACAGTTATGCACTTTTGTAATACAGGGTTATTTCAGGAAAGGTTGCGTTTTGGAGGCGATGGAACGTTATGATGAGGTGATATTAAAAGGAAACTCCCTTTGTACTTTGAGATAGAAGGCTGCTATCAATTTCTTGTTTCTCTCTGATTTTGCAAATTCATCCATTTTTTTAGTAAAATGGCAAAATGAGAAACAATAGTGTCGAGGAAATTCCTGTGTAAATGATTTTAGATTGACTGGAGTTATCGAAATAAACTTCAGCTATGAACTCAGATGACCCAGTGAAGCTAATAACCTGATAGCTGAAAGCTTCAAATAGTAAAAAAAAAAAATTCAGATTTCAGTGTCAAAAACTTACTCTTTTACTATTCTCATCTTCCCATGCATAATTCTGTTAGCCCTTGTCTTAATTGTTCTAATGACGCCTCATGTTTTATTTGTTCGTAGTATCAGATATGCTTATCATCTACAATATCTACAATATCATGTTTTATATCATTCATATCTCTTTCTTTCTTTCTTTGTGGTACAGGCAGTATCTGCTTTTCAGTTAGCTTTGCAGCACAACCCACAAAATACAGAAGTCTCGAGAAAAATCAAGAGGCTTACTCAGTTGGCAAGAGAAAAGAAGCGAGCTCTTTATGTGGAGAGCATGCATTCCAATATTGACATTGGAAAGAACTTAGAGTCACTGAAAACTGAGCTGGTGAGTTTATTGTTATGGCCTGTGGATGTAAGTCTTTAGGGAGAAAGGAAAAATGCTCGTGAACTAAAAATTATCAGATACACACCGTTTCTTTCCATTTTAATCTGTGCACCATTTCCCTCAAATGTCAGTGCAACATCATGTTGCCCAGTGCCCAATGCAAGTCTGTATCCTTTTGTTAGGGAACTATATCCAATATGTTGTGCACATGGTGCAAAATCATGCCAATATAGATAAAACTGGGATGCATCTTGTAGGCTATATTAGGTTCTTAAGTTCCATTTTGTTATGCTATTAGTTTGACTGTTACAGAATGGCAGGAGACAAGGCCTGCTATTTTATAGTAGACTCATCTCATCATTTAAATAAGCTATTAAGCTTTGTGTATTGCTATTCAGGTTGCAAAGTACGGAGATGCAGGAACGGGGCAGAATGTCTTCTCATTTGTTGTTAATGTGATAGAATCAGCAATAAAGGTTTGGCATGACACAGGAAAGGTTGATCCAAAGGTTAATTTTCTTCTCGACAGTCAAAAGACTGATACGGAGAAATATGCCCCAGAAGTTAACATTGACAAGGTACTACTTGGTACTGGCTACTTCATTATGCAACTTTTCTGCCCAAACAAATGTATATCTTAAACTAGGGATTGGTTTTTTCTATATTTGCACTTAATAACATTTTCTTCAGATTTCTTGTAAGTTACATTCTGCATTTGTGACAACATTTGTATAAACTCTATTATGTCTTTTTCCCCTTCTAGGCCTTTGAGTCACCGCACACTCATAGCGAATGCTTCACATTTTTGCGGCAATATTCTGAGAATTCTTTTGCAAAGGCTGCATGTATGGTGGCAGCAAAGAGCAGCATCTCCTACCCACAGGTCCAATTCACACCCTCCATACTATTTTTTCCTTGATAAATTGGTGTGTAGCAACATGCAATTTTATCAATACTATAGATTGTGTGTTGTGTCACTGAGGTAGACTAACATGATCAGTTATACACAGGTCTGGAAAGGGCAGGGATCTAGAAAATGGAAGCTTGACCAGAGTGATGGCTTCTTTGTGCAGTTTGAATCACCGGTTCAACGGAAGATATGGTTTGTTCCTTGCACAGCAGAAAAGGGCCGTACATTGTGCAGGTAACTCTCTTTCTGCTTGAAATGAGATTACTTTATCAATCGAAGGATAACGAATTCTGAGATTATTTTATCAAACACTGCTTAACTAGTCATAGCTTTCTATGTTCTACTGCAGTCTGCAATGATCATTTTGATCCATTGTTCAGACGATCATGTTTACCAGAATATGAAATGATGGTCTCACTTCTTGACAGCTTTCTGTCTATCCCAAGCGAGTTCTTTCGCAGTTGCAAATCACAAAACAAAGGCTACAAACCTTGCATTCATCTGCCACCACCTTCGCTGAGATGTGTCCGAGCTGTCCGCATTATCCATTATCTTGTGACGCCGTCCACTTTTCGTGATCTTAGATGCATCCGTTGCACCGCTATGTACTCTACTTTAGAGTACAGTTTACCCGCTCTCACGCCATGCCTCCCAATTTGGTTTCCTGACCTGTTGGCACTCAGCCATCGATCTCTCCCTTTCCTGCCCCTTATGGTTGGTTGTCACGAGCTTTAAGGCATGGTTGTACTGATGTACCGCGCCTCTTCTTTATTGCTTCTTCAGGAGCCCTGAGACCCTGGACATCGGCACCCACGAGGTCCTTCCGCGTCTATTCAAGGACACGGTTTGAGTAGTACTTCTAGCAAATGAACAGTTTTATGGTGGCTTTGTAACCCTCCCAGATTTGTATTGAGTTTCTCTACACTAGTACAAAATTTTGCTCGAGTGCTGTTTTGTTGAGTATTTGTTTCTTGTTTATTCTTCAAACACGGGCGATCAAATCTTACTACTAGTAGGCAGCAAAATTCTCTCAACAATTTCAGCTCGAGTATTTGCCGTATGCTTGGATGTAGGGCTAGTATTAGCTGTTTGATGCCCTAGAAATACGGCAACTGGTTTGCATCAGCTACATGTAATGCCTCTGTACCTTTCTATCGGCTCAAGTCACATTATCTGTACGCTGCTGCTCATCCGTTCATGCAATGACCCTGATTCGTCCTACATGCTGCATTACGCGTACGTAAACAGACGCCGGAGCAGGCAGCACATCTCCGTCAGTTCAGCTGGTTACCATACAGTCGGGAGGTTAGCTAGCACAGTACAGTATCATCGAAGAAACTGTCCATGGAGATCTGATCAGCTTACACATCCATTTCGAATCGAACGTCGCTAGTACAGCAGTCTATAACTCAATGCGCAAGTACGTTGCTACAGCAGTCGCAACGCACAGGAATTCTGTTGCTTCCTCTAATACTCCTGCACAGTTACGAGTACTTACTAGGACGCGCGCGGAAGCAGCAAAGCCCAGGACAAGGTCGCTGCCTAATTATTCCCTGTCACCGTCGTCGTCGGCGCTGCCGCTTGCTCCGGCGGCCGGCGAGGCGCCGAGGCGGCGAGACCG
>BCLG01006533.1:0-17200 GCA_001602295.1 Zoysia matrella | reverse complement strand
CCCCCCCCCCCCCCCACCAATTTATTGCAGGGTCAGAATATCAAGAAAGATTTTGATATTATTCAGGAAGCAGGGGGCCCTAGAAGAGCCACTAACATAACCCATGAAGTGATTCTTGACAACTCGATATTGGTGATACATCTGTACTGGAGTGGCCGGGGCACATGTTGTATCCCATACAGAGGAGCTTATGGGCCGCTGGTGTCAGCAATAAAAGGTACAGACTCAGTAACATATCTTGCCAACTGTTGAGTCCTGTTACTTGCTGAAACACATTGGCTGACAAGGAAGTGCTCAATTTTCGCAGTTTTCCCTTCCCAAGACAAGAATAGGACTACCCCACGATCACTTCCGCGAGCGCCACATTCGACACGACAGGATGATAAGCGCAGAGGAGTGATCGCGGGAATCGCAGCTCTTTGTATAGCTGCCGCAGTGATATCATCATCCGTGGTTTACCTTTGGTGGAAATGGGTCTCACTTGTGAAGCGTTCAATCGCATAGGGAACTATGATGTATAGCTGATTCTTTCCTTTCTTTGATATGTGAATGAGCCCACGTATTTGTCTTGCGCTTGGTTGAGAGCATAGCTACAGTGACACGTTTTTTTTTTAACGAAAGATACTGATGTACAGTTCAATTTGTGATCAGTTTATCTCAGTAGGGAGCTCAGGGATTTTTTTGTTTCGATGCACAGTTCAACAAATGATTATCGGTTTCTGATGAGCATTACCCATTATGGCGCGGTTTCTCATTTTAATATCTAATTAATTTAAGCAAACTAGTCTCAGTGTTTGTGTTAATGCTTCTAAAGAAAAATATTAACTTAAAAAATAATATATTATTATTAAATTAAATTTGTTTTGTTTTTTAACAATTATTTTTGAATTTTTTTATTTGTAATAGGTGTTTATGGAGAGATTTTATCTATCAAATTTGTAAAAAATAACTTTAAATGTATTTTTTACGAGTATATAGTTTAATTTATTTCTGTTGAAAATATTTTATCGTATGCATTTAAAAAAACCGTGTCTTTTAAAGAGGAGAGAGAGATGATTAAGTAACCTATGCATTGTCTGTCCTTTCGGCCGTCCGTCGTCTAGGCTCCGAACAAGTCCATCGATTTTAAGAGGTCACGGCATTCGATAAGGAAAGAATGGATGGTTGTGATATGTGCCAAAGACGGTTGTTCCATACGCATATCAGATGCAAGACCACCACAAACCTGAGGCGGATGACAGTGAACGAATTGAATCGCATCTTATATGTAGTAAGGAGACTCTTTTGATAATATACAATGACAATATAGATTCATCTTATTCTTAACAGTAGCAATTAGACTCCCCTTCAAAAATAAAAAGATCCAGAGCAAGCGGTATTCAGCAGTTAAAATTCGACCTGAATGCTTCCTTATGCAAAACAAGTGCAATCAGCACCATACGACTGCAGCAAGTGCCAAGCCATAAGCAACAATCATGACAACAAAAAACATGATTGAATCTACAATAGCGCATTGCAATAGCAGCAGAGTAAGAAGGTTTAGTATTTGGAACTTAAAGTCACAAAATATAGTTGCAGAGTTTTAAAGATGTACTTTGTGAATGAGCTATTGTACATCATTTTCTGTAGGGCCACACACGCTAAAACATGAAAAGGAGATAGCCAACTCTTATTTTTTCTAAAACAACATCTAAAGTATTCAGCTGGAACATGACCCATAGAATGTGTTCAATATGTCCTAAGCAGACTCAGCATCCACTTGCGAATCCGAAAATCAGTAGCGCTAATAGGAATGTAGCATAGTCAAAACTACAGGCTGGTGTTATGCTCATCAAGCTACAGCTAGTCTAATTTCTGAGTACCATCAGCATCAAGAATACCTGGCAACCTAAAACAATGAGCCTTTAAAAATGTACTGAGATGGGACTAAATCATAGCACAATTGATATCAACCACTTTGCGCAGAAACTGTGTATACATGTGAAACAACAATAACACAATCTCCTTAAACCTCGAGGCTAAAATATATTCAAGATGCTGGGATTTAGATTGTGCCAGCAAAATAATATGAAGCATATAACGGCGCTCTATGTTTTTCCTGGATTACAGGTGGAAGCAGTAGTATCATCCAGATGCTTTAAAATGCCATAGCCTAATCAAATGCGTTCTCATCTTCTCAACCTAATTCTTTACTGTTTCCTTGTCTCTTGTACTCCCAGAGAATTTGAGTAGACTATATCATCACAATTATCTTTTTTTTTCCTGCTTTCTTACCTCCAATTAATAGAATCCAAGCAGCAGTCAAGCGCGTCAGATTGAAATAGCAATTTCCAACAAGTTCAAAGCAATTCATTGTTACAGACGAAACACTAACCGGACACGCATAGTCATCATATAAAACATTAAAAAACATATTTGCCGGATATTTAGTTCAGAGAACAGAAGCATAACTGCTTAAACCAGACTATGAGGTAGAGGCATCATAAGCCACACTGAACCAGCTGATCACGCCTCAGAAGACGATGGCTGAGTGAGACCAGACTTACTGAGATGTTTCCCCAGTGCCTCAGGGGAGCACACCTGGTACTGCACCTCCCCGGTGCCGGGCTCCAGGAACACCTCGGCCAGCTCCAACTTATCTGCAGTCAAGCTGGTGGAGTCCATGGTCTTGCTCAGTACCTTGAGTGCGAGGGAGACGGCCTCTTCGCGTGTCATGCCGTCACGGTAGTCCTGCTTGAGCATGGACTGCGCGGCCTGGCTGTTGGCACCGACGGCGGCTGCCTTCCAGCCGCCGTAGTTACCAGATGGGTCGCTCATGTAGAGCTGGAAGCCGTGGTGCTTGTCCCATCCGGCGAAGAGGAAGGAGACCCCGAAGGGGCGGAGGCCACCGAACTGGGTGTAGCCCTGCTTGGTGTCGCAGAGGGACTGGACGAGCTGCTCGACGGGGATGGGCTCCTGGTAGGCCAGCGCGTAGCGCTGGGCGTGGAGGCGGGCGGTGTTGATGAGGATGTTGGCGTCGGACATGATCCCGGCGACGGCGCAGGCGAGGTGGGAGTCGATCTTGTACATCTTCTCGGCGGAGCGCGATGTCTGGAGTAGCTTGGAGGTGACCTTCTTCTCGCCGACGAGGACCACGCCGTCGGTCGCCATGATGCCGAGGGCGGACCCCGCGTTGCCGATCGCCTCCATCGCGTACTCCACCTGGTAGAGCCGGCCCTCCGGCGAGAAGATGGTCGTGCGGCTGTCGTAGCGGCGAGACATCGTGGCGGCAGTGGCAGCGAGAGATTTGGTGTCCGGGGATTGGGGATTCGGAGGAGGAGCTGTGGAGAGTGGGGAGGGCGGAGGACTCGGCCGGGTTGAGATCTACTCCGACTTGTGAGCCAAGAAAGAAGAACAGAGTAAAGCCACCCCCACCGCCGCATGTTGTCGCCCTCGTTTTCTAGCCGTCCGTTCATTTTTTGCAGTGGCTAAACGGGCTGGAGATGGAGACAAACAAAAGTTTACAATTCTCAAACCTATGAGAAAGAGAAATCAACATTTGAATAATAGCGTAGTGCAAAGTCAAATAAATTATTCCATCCAGTAACTATTCAAACAGATTTTCTCTTTGTCCTTTAAGTGTTCCAACATATAATTCTATAGGGGCAATTGCATGGTTGCTTCTCTTTTGAAAACCAATTTTGAAAATGGATCTGTTTTTGAAATTTTGCAAAAATAAATCTGTTTTTTTAATTCGAAGCAATGAATTGCCTATGTTTTGTTATGTCTTGTTAAATTACATGTAAAAAGACAGAAATTCTCTTTGCTGTTTTATCCTTGTTTTCAAGTTTTTTCATATTTGCCCCTGTTTTCATTTGATGCAATATAAAAGCAATATTTTAGCAACACTTACAGTTAATTATGAAACAAATTTGAGAAAAAATATTTGACAATATTTCTCAGCATTTCCACAATAATATGCAATAATCACATAAATATTACTAGTATTTAGAAATATCATCGACAGTACTTAAACAATCACATAAGCATGACAATAGTTCTTGACTAAAAGTAGCATGACAGCTCCAAATGAAGCAGCAATATGACTCCGACGATGGCTCCGACGACGGTATCATTACATATTAGGGCTCATTTGGAACGAATGAATGGAAACAGAGAAATAGAAAAAAAAATGAAGAAATAAAGAAAACACACGAACTTGAGATGTATGAAAACTATAGGAATTCGAAACAGAGAAATCGAGAAATTACAGTCTGAAGTTCGTGTGCATTAATGAAAATGTAGAAAAAAACATGTTAGTGCAACTAAATAAAAACTTTAAGAGCTATATTATATTTAATTAATGCACATAAATTTATTAGTAAATAGATTATTACAAAATTTATTATTCATTAATTAATGCACAACAATTTAAATACAGTTACTTATTCTGTGCGCGCTAAGAATCTAACAAAAGGGCTTTGGACCCACGTCAACTCCCTTCTCTTCTTCTCCGTCCAGCAGAGGCAAAATAATAAAAAAAAAACATTGAAGCACCATTTTTGCATTGTGAAGCTTTTGAATCCACGATCTGAAGCAAGAGAAGGTGATAGCAAAATGGGTTCAGGAATCAGAGAGCTGGCGGAGATCTAAAGTCAAATATGTGAAGAGAGCTTCCTTGTGAGATAAACTTTCCTCGGCCATGGTCAGGAGAGAGAAATGAGGGAGCAAGAGAAGATGCCAACGAAGGAGCTACAGAAGGAGAACCCCCGGTTGCTGACCTTGATTCGTCACTTTTCATTTTGGATTAGCACCATTTTTGACAAGATCTGAGGCCTCACACCATGGCGGGAGACAAAAGAAAGCGCAGCAGTGAGAGAGCGAGAGCCGAGCGAGCCATTCCCTTGGATCGAAGTGGATTTTCTCATTCCTGTGTTTTGTATGTGCAACAATTCCTTTCCTCAGGAATGAATGGAAGTCGTGATTCCTCCGTTGCAAACGTGCAGCTTCTTTCCTTTTCTGAGGAAGGTAATCCTGTAAAAATTCCTCCATCTTTCTTGTATTCCAAATGTAGCCTTAAACTATATATCATCACATTTAGAGGCTTTTTTTTTAAGCCAGAGCTTTTGAGCTTAGAAAAACTCTTTTTAGTTTTTAGTTTATTTTTTAAAAGCTAGCTTTTCAACGTTTTAAAAACTATTTTTAAATTTTTTTTAAGTTTTAGTTTTTCAGTTGAAAAAATCTTTCAAGCTGAAACAAATGAAGCCTTAACAAGGCTAGTATTTGATGCTCGTCACTTGGGTGCCCACTCTTTGGCAAATTGCTGTGTGAGGCAGCTATCGACTCACGGCCATGCCCAGACCAGCCCCTCAAACTAGCAAGCTCACTGAATTGACACTAGCAGAAACCTCAGGACAAGTAGGTGTTGCGGGTTTTCGCAATCTCTCATCTCGATCTGTAACATTAGAAATATTTGATCTGACATTGGAACAAGTGCTCATTCCCTCATCTCCATAGGCACGGCATCAACCTCAGATCGGGATTTGCTCATGTTTGCAACACCAAAATCCATTATTTGATCTGGCCTTGAAACAAGTGCCTTGGAGGAGCGCACTGGAATGCCCGTCCTTGCGATGCTGCGGCCTGCGGGGACAAGCAGGCGTACGCGAAGGGGCTGCGCGCGTCCGCCCCAGCGGCGCCTGCCCGAGCGGCGCCCTCGCCCAGCTGTGCCCCTGCTCGAGGCTAGCCCGTCTCAGCCGCGCCTGCCCGACAACGCCTTCGTCCAAGGCACGCTCGCCCCGCCGCGCCCCGCTCGAGCGGCACTCTTGCCCAAGGCTTGCCCGCCTCAGCCGCGCCTGCCCGACGACGCCCTCGCCTGAGGCGCCCACCTCAGCCGCGCCTGCCCAGGCGGCGCCTTCGCCCAAGGCTCGCCCGCCTCAGCCGCGCCCCCTCGTGTCGCCCTTGCTTTGGCCCTCCAGCAGCGCCGCGCCGCCGTCGTGCACTAGAAGCTAGGGTTAGGGTGACGAACTGGTTAGATGAGTTCGGGTGTGATCCGTGTAGAACAAATGGGAGGGATTGAGGGGCAATCTTGTTCATTTATAATTTTCTAAATGTTTTATAAATTCATTTAATCATTGAAAATTTGTTTACGCTAACAGAGTTACAAAGTAGAGGCAGCAGATTCAACTTCAAAAATAGTTTTATTTTTGTAAAATCACAAAAACAAATCTATTTTCAGAATTAGCTTTCGAAAGAGCAAACCATGCGATCGCATGCCTCAATTCTATGAGCATTCATATTTTTGTTATTTTCTTTATATGTTCTTTTATTTTATCTTAACCATAGGAATACGAGGGCATCCAAAAGGTGGCACAGGAAAGAGCGTCAAATAGGGGCCTAAACTTTTTAAAATCATCAAGTTGAACCCTGCAAACACTTGAATTCCAACATGTAATTTTAACAGCGACGGCTGCTATTGGTCGCTAAAGCTGTAATAGTGACGAGCGGAGATAACATCCGAGCAACAGCCGCAGCCGTAAGCAGCAGTTAAAAATTTCATCCAAACACACCCAATATTTCTTGTCCATTATGCATTATGTTTGAACTGGGCCCGATGGAGCCCACGGGCCGTTTGATGCGTCCGTGGCTTCGGTCCATGGGAATGAGACAAGCTAGGGCAGCCAACGCATAAACCCTTTGCGCAAGCCCCCTCGGCATTCTCAGAAACCTCCATACAACCCCCGCGGCTATGGCATCGGCTACGGCGGCGGAAGCAGCGGCGGCGGAGTGGGAGGATGCGGCGCGAAAGGTGCTGGTCGTGCGGAAGCCCTGCTTCGGGCTCCCGACCGCCTGCCCCAGCTGCCTCCCGGTGTTCCTCTACCTCCGCATGGCCGAGGTCCCCTTCGACGTCCACGTCGACACCTCCTTCCCCGACGCCGGTGAGCTCATACCCCCGTCTCTATCGCTCCCCGTATCAACCCTAGCTCTGGTTTTATGTCCTACGGTGTCCACGCTATGATCTCCCTTCTCCTGTGCCTCGGTTCACCGGTAGTTGGCCTTGTGGGGCTGGTCGTCCATTGTGGTGCTGGGATCTCTGTGCTGTTTGGGTCTTGAGCGATAAAATTGCTTTAATCTTACACCTTAATTGTTTCCCACAGATCACATTCCGTATGTTGAATTTGGTGATTGCGTGGCATTCAACAATGAGAAAGGAGGCGTGATTGAATATCTCAAGGAGGATAAAATCCTCGACTTGAACTCCAAGCACCCAAGTGCTTCTTCCCCTGACGTGTTGTCCACGAAAGCCATGATCTCGACCTGGCTTGCGGACGCCTTGCAGTATGAGCTCTGGGTGGTTTCTGATGGCAGCATTGCACATGATATCTACTTTTCGGAACTATCCTGGCCTATTGGAAAGGTACTCCACTGGAAGAAAGCTAGAGAGGTGAAGCAAATGCTTGGCATAACAAAGCTTAATGCTGCAGAAAGAGAAGAGGAGGTAGCTACTTCTCTGATCATGATTATCTCATTTGTCTCGTTCTACTGGTGTCACACTAGTAGCTTCTGATGCAAATTGCTGGTTTAAACAGATATACCAGAGGGCCAGTGCTGCATATGATGCTTTGTCTTCGAGATTAGGGGAACAGACCTATCTTTTTGACAATAGGTATACTACAATTTATTCTTTATCTCGCTTGTGTCTAACATGTTATCTGTGCTTTGTGGTAGATTTTCATGCTTATGGGCTCTTGTATTTCCTTTAAACACATTTGTAGTACACTAATATTTCTTGATATCTATCTATGTAGCCCTACAGATGTTGATGCTCTTTTCCTTGGACATGCTCTATTTGTACTCAATGCGTTACCTGTAAGTTACCACCAATACTTATCTGTATGAGAAAATTCCTTTCTTGGCCTTAAAAAATCACCAGTTCCTTTCTTGGAACATTTTGTTTTGAACTTCCCTATCCGGACAAAATTTAATCTTTTGTTCCTTTCGTGGCCCTTCCGTTAGTTTAGGCCACTAATGGTATTAAATGGGGGGTGAAATAAAAATAGTGGGAGTAGATCATAGAACCATAGACAGATACTTTTGCTCATGCATATTTTATTAAAAGGAACGTGTGCACAAATAAAATTTTTGATGTTAGGACTTAGGGGTATTTACTTTTTTTTTCTTATGATATCGAAAATTTCATAGTCCAGTTCAAAAAAAATATATATAGTCCTAATCGATCAAACAAACGATACAATACAATCCTGGTTATGTTCTGACAGACTTTGTGGTGTGTTATGCTCTCCCTTTAGGATACATCTATGCTGAGAGGCACTTTGCAGAAGCATGATAACTTGGTGAACTTTGCTGAGCATCACAAGGCCCAATTGCTAGAAGCCTCACCATCAGGACTAGGATCATCATCCGGTCCATCATCGTCATCCACCCCTAGGAAAAAAGCATCTACGGGCCGAAGTAAGATTTCATATTTCTTTGTTATATTTCAGATGGTGATTCAGTATAGCACCACCAGTTCTTTTAGTATTGGTTAATTAGTTCATGATGTGAATTTCCAGCGTTTTTCTAAGGTTGTGATCCAAATCAAGAAATAGTTAGTTATAGTATTTTTAGTTGGCCTATAAACTGTTAAGAACTACAACGGGTTGAATGATACCATACTGCTGTGGCATTTGTCCTGGAGCTGCCTTTCTTTTCAGTTTCAGGTTCACAGTGGAATGATTTTAAATCTGTCAACTTTTACATGGGAACATGTTTCGTTCAAAATTTAAGTCAGGTCGATAAACAGACTCTACTCTCATGTGTGTGCCATTGCCAATGGCCATTATATATGCACATAGTGGACTGTTAATAAACTGCATTCATCTATCATTGGCGTTTGTAAATGATATTCTGAAGGAAGTGACAAGATTTGAGCCCTAACTTGCAGTAAAGAAAATGATTGGAAACTGCATTTCATATATGTGCTCGAGAACATATAGTTAGATAATTTAACAGTTAGGGAAAAAAAGATCCGTACATTTTGTTTGTTACCAAGTAAATTTTATAAATCAATGCATTAGTTAAAATAGAAATGGAAAATGAATATCTTGCACCTTGTCGCAACAAAAAAAGAAGAAGAAGAGAGAATAACTTACACCTAGCTAGGCGGATAGCATATTATTTGGATGCTTGGATTCTAGAATAGAAGACGGTCTCATCTTGCTAAGCCATATTCTAATGAATATTTAGGAGGATTTGGTTAAAAAAAATCATGTCCAAGGGGCTAATTTTTTTTTTACTTGTGTGCATTTTCATAAAAGATGTTTTAGTTGCAATATTGATAAAGGAAATAGTTGCCAGTTCTATTTGAACATCACCTGGCTCCTTTTTTCTGTTGCCTTGGCACTTTTCTGTTGCTTATATCATTGATTCTGTTGCCTTGGCACTTTTGTGTTTCTTATATTCCTTGTTGTTTCAAAATATCTTACTGTGCCTTTCTGTGTTCTACCTGACCTTAGGTTATAAGCCAAAACCTAGAGCAAAGAAGGAACGGACAGAAGAGGAAAAAACATTCAGGCGAAAAGCAAAGTATTTCCTTGCTACACAACTTGTTGCAGTTCTTGTGTTCCTATCACTCTTAGGTGGGGTTGACAGCTCTGAGATAGATGATGATGATGGTATTGATTATGAAGATTAAATTCCCAGAGTTGTGCCAGAAGAGATTTGTTCTAAGGCCAATCTGTGCGCGAGCAGGAGCTTCATGCACTGGGCGGCCTTTTTAGAGATATGGTATACTTGATATTGTGGCTAGGAAAACACTGAGCTGGTTAAATAGCCTTTGGCAGTTTCATAATCTACTTTTGGTGGTTTCATGCAAATTCAAGTTTTGGAGTGTTTTTGTTTTAAGATATTCCCCTTATCTGTGGTAGGACCTGTTGGCCTGAATTTCGGTCCGCTTTAATAACATGTAGAAGTGAGACTGTACCCTATGGCTACAGTTTTTCCCTCACTTTTTTCTTGGCAGGAGTGCTGCCATTCAAATTCCCCTCACTTCCAGGGGCGAAGCTCAATTAGGCAGGGGGGGTGCCTTGGCACCAGGGTCAGGAAAAAAAACCTTCTTTACTAGCTTAAATTCACCATTTGTGCACCATCTTCAGCTACAAATTGTGTACCTCTAATAAGCTCTAATAGGCGCAGGTGAAGTGTGCACCTCGCTCAGTTTGTCTCTAGCTTCGCCACTGCTCACTTCAGTGTCACTTCTATCTATATTGCTGCAGACTTGGTGAATCAAAGGGTGGTTCGTTAATCTGATCTATAACCCGAAGGCTTGAATACATGTTGAAAAAATATTAGGATTGAGCTAAAATTTTTATTTGTTTTTAATTAAAATTAACAAAAATTCGTTTAATTTGTGAAAAGTGGACTGAGCCCTTGTGAGATGGCGGTTGGAGGACCAGAGCATGGTGTGCTAGTGCGGAAGGGGCAGGGGGTGACGGTTCGCGCCGGTGTGGGGAGGGGTAGCGGGCCAGCGGCAACGCGGGGGCTGTGGTTGTGGTGGTCTGGTGTCAGGAGCAGCGGACCGACGCAGGGAATGGCTCATGAGGCGGTTGCTCGCCGAGCGAGGAGGAGCGCCAACCGAGGCGCGAGTCGGATTATCAAGGATGGAATGCATTAGGGTTTGGAATAATATCATCTATATCATTATTTTAGATGTTTTTTTATTTATATTATCATTTTGTGTCATTGATAAATAAAATCTGATTTCGCAAGTCATTGATTGACTTGATGGAAAATCCACTCAAAGTGATGATATGATTGCAAATAACCTTTAAAGTTTTTTTTATACCTTTAGTGGATCAGTGGTGCTTGTTGGGTTGGATCGTGTAAGTTCGAGTTGATGTGTAATGTTTTTTCAGCCCCACAGGTAACCCATACTTGCACCAGATATTACGTGGATTAGGTGTGTGAGTTCGACTACGAGTAAAATATTATATCTACTACACCCACACCCGTAACTTAAATTGCCATTCCTGATAGAGTTCAACGAGGCTTTGAAGCATCATGGAGGCGTGCGAGGAGAGAGGCTCGCTGAACTGACTATGCTGCTAACCTATAGTCTATATATTAGTGCAGTTTTGTCAAAATCTTCTACTGATAGTGTTATAATAATTTTTTTTTGAGAAAAGTGATAGTTTTCGATAATCTTAAACATTCATTGTGGAAGGTTTATATTTTCAAGCATGGTACCGATATTGTAAATAAAACAGAAGTGTAGTGTTGCGAGGAAAAACACAAGAAAAATCAGCAAATCTCAAAACACAACGGCATCGCTGTTTTTTTTTTAAATCAAAAGCTTACTTCACCATTAATCAAAAGAGATACAGTCACGCTGCAAGCTTTGCAGCAAGAAGGGGGAGGGTGATCCCAAAAGAAAGCATCCCTATATTGTGCTGCATGTTGGGCGCATACATGTGCAGCCTAATTAGCATCGCGATTTACATGTACTAATGAAAAGGAAATGAACTTTAAACTAAGCTCTTGAATATCTGTGATAATTGAAGCAATTTCTGACATATTACGATCTCTATTGTTCCAAAGTTTCACAAGAACATTTGAATCTGTCTCCACGATCAAATTGATATCTGTTTCCCCTAAAAACATACGCATCCCGGCTTGGCATGCCTTCGCTTCAGCTGTAAGAGCCGAATGTACTGAAGAAATCCAGAACCTTTGATGAAAGAACCGATCGACTCAGTCCGCCCTGCTTTTCTCTCGCCGATTCGTTCGCCTCTTGCAACGCCCGTTTCCCGTTTCCGCAGGCGGAAGCTCGTACAGGAAGTTACCTGATCGGCCGCTCCACCACAATTCGAAATTATAAATCCACCGGCCACGATCGTCTTGATAACCGCACCTCCTCACGATTACCCCGCTACCACGTTCATAACTTCTGACGGCGCGAGATCAACCCATGGAAGCGACAGCCCCGGAGCTCGACACCACGCCGCAGCCGCAGGTCGCATGCACCCAGGACCAGTTGCTCCAGCTCGCCGCGGCCCGGCGCGGCTTCGCGCACGTCGAGGAGAAGATGGCGGAGATCGGCGACGCCTTCGGCGCGCTCATCGCGGCGGTCAACGCGCTGGCCGGCCAAGTCCGCGACCTCCGACGGCGCCTGCGCGCCCAGGGGCGCGACGCGGACCTTGTAGCGCAGGTGTGCCGGGTGGAGACAATTTTCGGCATGCTCTCCAACCAGGTGCGGCGGATGGACCTGGGTACCGGTATGCGGCACTGTGGCGAAGATGGTTCGCGTGGGCCTTGCGTTCGACTCCATCAGCGGTGGCGGCGCGGCGGTGGACGCGCTGGGTGTTGGGCTGGAGTGCATGCGCATCGATCTCAGCCCGTGAGGCTGCGGTTTACGAGTCCTTGATGAACAATTATACAGATCTATTCTTATTGTTTTCCTCAAACTTACAGTTTGTTCAGCGACGATTTTCATTTCAGCAAATTTTACCTCAAAAAAAGCCTATGGAATACGAAACGACTTTAATTTTATTAAAAATAGTATGCGAAGAATTGAAAGATTTTTTATGCCCTTAACAAAGGCCATTTGATCTTTAAAAGATACTCCCATTGTTTTTTAATTAATATCCTTAAAATTTTGCACATTCGAACAAATTTTTTAAATAAAATAAATAATCAAAATTGAATTTAAAAGTCAACGGTCATTGTACTCGTCTACTGACGAGTAAAATTACTCTTAGTAGTTGCTGTTAGCTTATTCATGGAGTTTTTTGTGATTAATTACTCTTAGTAGTTGCTGTTAGCTTATTCATCGAGTTTTTTGTGATTATGCACACACTAGTTAAACGCTCACCAGAATGCCCATCGAAAATACATGTACACCAGAACGTCCACCGTGCGCCGTGCAAGCCTCACCGCCTCGCTCGCCACGGACCTGCTAGCATGATTATTTCACTCTTAATTATTGTATTTTTATTAGTACACAAACCGCAGCTGGTTTGAAA
Source organism: Zoysia matrella (assembly GCA_001602295.1). Lineage (NCBI taxonomy): Eukaryota > Viridiplantae > Streptophyta > Magnoliopsida > Poales > Poaceae > Zoysia > Zoysia matrella. The sequence continues at coordinate 4,202 of BCLG01006533.1, read as the reverse complement.
TTAAAAAAGCTTTCACTACAAAAATGATTAAATCTGTTTCAGTGATGATAGGTTGAACCAAATGAGAAGAGTGTACACCACGCTACAAGGCAATAGCACGAACTGATAGCATTAACATAACAACAGATATGTACATCGGCAGTATCCCCAAGCATGTCAATGGTACAGTACCAAAGCAAACGAAAAGATTCAATCATCACTCCATTTCAGTATTGGACTCCGCATTCTACAATCATCAGCCGGCTGTATATAGTTGTCTTGGTTATAAAAAGAGTGCGATGAAGATGCATCTAGCTTCCACACGCAAGACACTCTTCGCGGTTGTTCAAAGAGCATACCATTTGTGCCATTTTGGCTTCCACATCATCTTCCGTAGGCTTGGTACTATTCGCCTGCATATGCAAATGTGTCCATGGTTAATCATTTTGAAATAAAACAAAAGATTACATATGTGGAATTAAGATCAGAACACTTACCACATTGCCGTTTTCCTTTAGAAGTCCGGTATCGACTGTAAACTTGATTGCATCAGCAGCTGCTCGTGTTCGTAAATAGTACATCCCAGTTTTTAAGCCCTGAATGAAACAAGATTAGGGAACACAATTACTTATCAAATGGACCCTCTTGTTTGAGAAAGGAGCATAAATTAAGAACACTTATCAATCACAAAAGAGAAACTATTACAAACTAGTTACAGACTGCTTACAAAGGTAAATAATTCCTTTAGCTTACCTTAGACCAAGCATGAAAGTGCAACGATGTAAGCTTGCCAAAGTTTGCCTGCTCCATGTGGACATTGAGGCTCTGGCTCTGGTCAATATAGCATCCACGATCAACCGCCATATCAACTAAAGTTTTCTGCTTAATCTCCCAAACAGTCCTGGTGCAACAATTGCATAGTAACTTTTAGATATAAGAACAGTAATTGTATTTTGTAAGGACTAATTACATAGAAGGTTGAACAACATACTTGTATATTGCTTTAAGATCATCTGGGATTTCTTTAATCTTTTGAACAGAACCATCTTCATATATTATCTGGTTTTTCAGAGCAGGAGTCCAAACACCCATTTCAGTCAAATCATGAAGAAGATGCTTGTTGACCACAACGAACTCCCCACTGCAAAGGGAAAAAAAAAAATGGAACATTAACCATGCATACTTGTAGACCAGGACAAAAGCAATTTAACTAGTACGTTTACAAACCTTAGAACTCGTCGACTGTAAATGTTAGAAGTGTAGGGTTCAAAGCATTCATTGTTACCAAGAATCTGACTTGTGGAGGCAGTGGGCATTGGAGCTACAAGAAGAGAGTTTCTTATCCCTACTTTGGAAATAGTCTCTCTTAGAGATGGCCAGTTCCATCTCTTAGATGGCACCACATTCCACATGTCAGGTTGGAGAATGCCCTATAAAGGAAATTTGAGGAAAATTTAAACATAAAAGTGTGCTGAAAAGATTTAATCACAAGCATTAGACTGCATCAGTAACTTAATGAGGAAGAAGTTGTAGAAGAAAACCTTACTGACAGGGCTCCCTTCATATGTTTCATAAGGACCTTCTTTGGCTGCAAGTTCAGCAGAAGCTTTCAGAGCATGATAGTAAATAGTTTCAAAGATATCCTTGTTCAACTGCTGAGCCTGAAAAAGAGATTCCATATGTCACATAACAGCAAAAGGAACAGGTGCCGGTGCTGAGCTGGGGAAAAGTACCTCTGGTGAATCAAATGGCATGCCAAGTAATATGAAAGTATCTGCCAAGCCTTGAACACCAATGCCAATCGGCCTGTGCCGCATATTTGATCTCTTTGCCGTCTCAACAGGATAAAAATTGATGTCAATTATTTTGTTGAGATTGTATGTAACAGTTGAAGTAACCTGGCATAGCCAACAATGTATCAGAACAATCAACAAGTAGCCAAAATAGAGAATCTAATATAAGCAGGAATGGAACAAACCTCAGCTAGCTTGTCAAAGTCAAAATATCTATTTTTAAAATCACTGCTACCCACAAGCTTAGATGGATGGGACTCTATAGGAACACCCTGAAACAAGTTTACCATATGCATGTTAGAATACAAACAAAGGTTCAGTTCAGCAAAAACACAGACAAGATATACCTTTTCCCTCACAAAACGTGGTAAAGCAATAGAAGCTAGATTGCAGACAGCAGTTTCTGTAGGACTTGTGTACTCAATTATCTCAGTGCACAAGTTTGAAGATTTGATTGTGCCTAGATTCTGCTGGTTGCTTTTCCTATTGCATGTATCCTGCAGACAATCAATAGACACTGAAACAAATCCTTGGAGCTGATAATTAACAGTGGAAAATTGTGGAACAAAAAGCAGCAAGTCCAGAAGCCAAGTATTCCTTTTTATGTCATCAAATGTACCTTGTAAAGCATGTATGGTGTACCAGTTTCTATCTGTGCTTTCAAAATGTCAAACCAGAGGGTCTGTGCTGGAACAACTTTCTTTGCCTTTCCCTGAAATCAGAAAGCTAAATTACTAAAATGTATTTCCCATCTCAATAGTACCTAATACTCCAATTTTCAGCTTACTTCTCTCTCATATTTCTTGTACAAATTCTCAAACTCCTCGCCCCAGCAATCAGCCAACCCTGGGGCTTCATTAGGACAGAACAGTGACCAGTCTCCATTATTCTGGACACGTCGCATGAACAAATCGGGAACCCATAGTGCATAGAAAAGATCCCTTGCACGATGCTCCTCCTGCAAAATTTTATTCAGAATTACAAGTCTTTTAGTAAAAATAATAGACTAACTATTGTCATAAGATACCAGTTTGATCCAGACCAGCATTGAATGGTCAAAGGGAATAAACTTCAGATGCAGTAATGCACATACTAGTAAGCATAAACAAAATCAGTTTCGAGCTACAGTTGCAATGGAAGACCAATTGAACTCTTAGGCCCCTTTAGAACACTGGAATTTTTCCCAATTCCTGTATTTTTTAACGTGAAAATGAACTGATTCCTATGAAATTCCTATGTTTCAAAGTGGGCCTTATTTTCATATTTACTAAATCCTAATTGTCAAGATTTACCTTCCCATGGTTCTTCCTCAGATCAAGGAACTCAAAAATATCAGCATGCCATGGCTCCAGGTATACAGCAAATGCACCTAATTTTCAGCAGCACATAAGAATTCCTGAAGACAATAGAACTAGGCTTAACAAAAAAAAATTGTATGACATACCCTTTCTTTTGCCGCCACCTTGATCAACATAACGAGCAGTATCATTGAAAACACGTAACATAGGAACAATCCCATTGGAAGTTCCATTTGTTCCCCGAATATAACTACCAGTAGCTCGAATATTGTGAACTGAAACACCAATTCCTCCAGCAGATTTGCTTATGACAGCACATTCCTTCAGAGTATCATAGATTCCCTCAATGCTGTCATCTTTCATGCAAATGAGGAAACAGCTGCTTAACTGCATCATTAGGAACAAAACAGTCAGTAACGATTTATAACAAACCACACATACATCTTATGAAGGAAGTAAAATCACAGTACCTGGGGCCTGGGAGTGCCGGCATTGAAAAGCGTTGGTGAAGCATGTGTAAACCAGCGCTGAGACATCAGATGGTATGTTTGGATGGCAGATTCAATGTCATCCATATGTATCCCCACTGAAACTCTCATTAACATGTGCTGTGGTCTTTCAACAACCTTACCACCAAGCTTTAAGAGGTAAGACCTCTCGAGAGTTTTGAACCCAAAGTAGTCATAGTCAAAGTCCCTATCGTAAATAATCTCGCTATCCAAGCGAGCAGCATTCTGAAATTTGACAGTGTTGGAAGCCATATGAGGGGGGCAGTAAATCAAGGACTTGTTTGCAGGGCAGAACAGGTTCAATTGAACAGAAAAATAACCTTTACTGGGGAAATAGAATCAATCAAACAGTAAATGAACCACAGAACAGAGACACAGTAACTATAGCACGATAATTATCAGTCAGAATTGGATTGTTCCTGATTAGAATCTCACCTTCATGATTATTTCATATACATCGTCAGCTATCAGAGGTGCCATTAGCCCAGATCTCTCATTGAAATGCCCGTGCATGTCCTTAATTCTGAATCCACATCAATCAAAGCACAATTCACAACCTAATACATGAAACCAGCGTCCCTACAGCAGCAAAGAATGAAAAATAAGCCAGAAATTAGCCATCA